>CAEFZY010039849.1:0-12844 GCA_903066815.1 Brachyrhaphis roseni
ATATCAGCAATGAAAAATTATAAATACACACAACGTGTTGGAAAACTGTGTTTGGTGACTGACTTTTATTTCTGTCAGGCTTAAGTGACAAAAGTTGGAGAAAGAGCGATTCTCTAGGCGTTTAAAATAACACAAAACAGCGTCAGAAGACCTCGTTTATTTATTTATTTTACAATTTTGTAAACAACAGCTGCCGATTAAACTGAATGTTACAACCTGGACATGATTATATGAGTTGTTTTTACCGAGAAATCGATCAGAAGCACCGTGAAAATAGTCAGATCCGCCTCTCTGGCAGCAATGCGCGCTCCCGACACAGGGGGAACAGATTTTCACATGGGAACCGAATTTCGCACAAGACACCTCCTAAGACAATCTGTTACTCGACGGTGAGTAAATAATCATTTATTTATAGTAGGGCGTTGTCGCTACGCTCCGCCAGTTAGCATTAGCTACCAACTCGACAATCAGCGACCCACATCAGTTTAGTCTACTTATTAATTACTTACTTAATGAAAAGTCACACTGTTGCAGTCGAATTAAAGACCACACCTTTAATACTTAAGGGCTTCTCCTTCAACTTTAGATTTGATTATTTTTCATGATTTCTTTATTGGTGTTGCATTCCATGCTGTTGCAGCAATGAAGTTTGGTATCCAACATGATTTTGTTTGTAGCTACTTTGATCAATCACATTTTTAAATTGATTGATTTGATTCAATATTAGTTGTTGTTTGTAACGACTGCTAATTATGTCAATTAAGCAATTTTGAACTTGAACTATGAAGTGCACTTTTTAAAAGGATTTTTTTTGTATGAAGTTGTCAAAACATAAGCAAGTATGTATTTAATTGTTTTTTTCACTCATTTAGCTTGTATAAGTATAACATTTATATATGAACTTAATGTGTGTTTACTTGCCTTTTAGGCCAGGTTTTTTCCGGCCCCGCTTCACTGACACACTTGATGACGGATGATGGCGAGCTACCCACCCACCATCTGGTAGTAGGAAAACAGAACTACACTTTCCATATAGGAACTGAACAGACTCTAAGGAGTATTAAAAAGGGAAAATAACTATTCTCCCTTCATTCTTGGACCTCTTGTGGACTATTAGGTTTTGAAGTGTCACTGATTATTATTATAATTGTTTTGTTGGTTTGTTTTCTCTTTTTTTTTGTTTCTTTTGAGAACTTAATTTTTGTTGTTGTTTTGGTATTATTATTATTATTATTATTATTATTATTATTATTATTATTATTATTATTGCCACTGCAATAAATAGCAGTATCAACAAACCTTTTTGCATCAGTTGTATTAATTATTCACCCAATCATGACTCCATGTCGCACCTACTTCTGATTCTACAAACTGGTTAACACTACACCTCGCAGTCAGATCTGCGCATCTAAAAAAAAGCGCTACAAACTGATAAAACCACTTTTTAATTTGTAACAAATATTTGTTTTAAGATGTTTAAGGTGAAAACGTAGACTCCAAAGCCTCTACTATGCAGTCTACTTTCAGAGCAGTAGAGTGCTTATTGGGTAGTTTCATGCATTTACAATTAAACTACACCATGAGTTGCATGCTTATTTTATGGCATAGCCTCGGGGGAAAAAAAACCCCAAACTATTACTGCTTTCTATGTTTTCTGTCAAAGTTTGAGCAGAGAAACAAATAAAAATCAGGCAGGAGCCCAGAAATGTTTCAATCAAGTATTATGTTTTAAAAACATGATTATTTTGTGAGGCAATGATTTTGCAAATGAACTAATTAGATTTTATAGCACACTTGCAAATTTAATTTAGTACAGTTTAGTTTTATTTCATCTTCTTAACTAATTGTGTTCACTTCACTTGGATTTTATGTCTAAAGAAATACATAAGTACTATAACAAAGAACAACCTTTATTGATCAACACAGATAAATTATGCAAATAGATGAATTAATATTTTTAAGTAGATAGAGCAGAATTTTTTTATAGGTGTACAATCAGTACGACTTACAATATAACTTCATAAAGGCTCCTTGTTCTTACCACTGCCAAGTGTTGTTTTAATCACACTGTTGGACTGCTGGCTTGCTCCCAAGGAAGAGTAGGCTTTCAGGTAGAGAGAGTAGGTTGTGCTAGGTTCCAGGTTGGTTACATTGTGCTGAAAAATGTCCTTACTTATGGCCTCCTGCAGTTCCATATGATCAGGTTCTAAATAAAAATTATAAAGTTACAGATTTGCAAGCATACTCCTATTTAGACTTAGGCTTCACAAATTTTGAGTTTGCACTCACCGCCCAGTTTGCGGATGTGTAAGACATATCCAATGATGCTATCAGCGCTGCTGATGGGCGGATTATTCCATGTCATTTGCAGGGTGTTGACGGACAAAGCACTCGCCATGAGGCCTTGGGGGGCAGCAGGCAGGTCTTTAGCTTGGGCCACAGCTAGACGGGCACTTGCCTGGTTAGTACCAGCAATATTCTCTGCGATGCACTGGTAGATAGCCTCATCATCTGAGCTTATACGGGTCAGAGCTAAAGTACTGCAAAACAACATACATGCATTTATTTCTGTACAGCATAGTACATAATGCTGTACTATGCATTATGTACTAAAGCAAGAATATCGGACTATATATATATATATATATATATATATACACAGTATATATATATAGTCCGATATTGTTGCATTATGTACTAAAGCAACAACATATACAGTATATATATATAGTTGATACTATATGTATTTAAAATGAGTTAGATGGAGTTTGTGGCCCCTCCCACTGCATCTTTTACTACTACCTCTTAATTTCATTTTCTTTCTCAGAAGCTTTAATAAATAATAGTACTAATACCAAAGATGTTGGCAGGATCTTTTATGAGTCAAAAAAAGAATGTATCGCATTGCACTTATGTATGCATAAGAAAGAATAAATAATAAAAAAAAAAAAACCTGAAACAGGCAATTATCCAAAAGCAGTGTTGTCCATTAAGACATAACAATAAGATATATTCTGGAACATTTTAAAATGATATGTTACTCTATCTTCATACATTTCTTTAAACTCATAGAAGCTTATATGTCATGGGATTTAAAAAGCTATATTAGGTTCATTTTTTTAATGCTTCTTCTTCTCCTCAGATAATTTTGTGACACTGTCTAATAATTTGCCTTCGTTATTGTGAAAATGCTTTTTCTATTTAATTTTGCCAGGTCATAGAATGCTAGATTTGCCTCTTGGTTGAGAACTGATCCAATGCAAAGATCCATAAAACTACTAAACCTGAATAAAACCATAAATAATGTACACACATCAGCCACCGTCTCCTTACCTGTTGTTATTTGTCAGCTTGACAGTTTGTCCTGGCATCAAAACTTTGCCATTCTTCAGCCAAATTAGGTGGGGATCAGGGACACCCTGAGAAACACAGGTGAATACAGCACTGCCCCCTGCTGGTCTGGACACTGACTGTGGCCATTGCAGGAACTCAGGTGGAGCTTAAGAGGAATAGTGGACAGAAAGGGAGACAGCTTTCACCAGATGCAGACAATAAAAATAAAGTAAATATCAGTGCTATGTCAGTAAGGTGGCATTTATTAGTTGACTAACTATAAAGAGTAATGGTACTGAATGTGTTTGGATTGTGAATTTTATGAGAAGGCCTGTCGCTATACTGTTGAACCTCTTCTTTTGCTTGCAGTGTTTGTAAATTCTAAACAGGGATAAGAGAATTAAAGCAAAAGAATAAGAGGAAAAAAATAAAGCCTGAATAAACCGCTAAATGTGTGAGCTTGGTGCTCGTGTTAGAAATATGAATCTGTTTACTCATATTTCAGATATGAGTAGACATGTTGCAAAGAGCGGAAAGGAAATAAGTCCTTACACACTCAAGTTTGACAGTGGTTTTATTTGTATTTATTTAAGCTAAAGTGCTACAGCAAAGACCATGGTCTTAATAAGTATTCCTTATTAAGTGCCTTAATAATATTTTACTATTTTGTTAAAATGGCAAAAATAAACAAACAATCCTTATAGTGTAACATTCTTCAACAAAGTAATAAATATTTTGTTCATGGCTAAAAACATCAAACATTGATAGTTCAGTGACAGACGTTCTACAGCAAAAACATAATTTGTCTTTAACACTAAATGTAGAAGGTAACTTCAGTTTCACATCTCTCTGAATATGATCTGTTTTTATCAGTTCTTTAACTAAAACACAAAAGTTATCTATTTTCAGATGTAAATTCTATTAGTGAAAGGCACTAGTTTCAGTTCAAACTCCAGACTAAATGGTGGCGGCAATGTGCACTTTCAGGTTTTTTTATTAAACCATCATAAAAAAAAACTTGTAGAAGAAAAATGGCATCATTGTGAAGCCAGAAGAGATGCTCTTCAAATTCGCCATTCTTTACTCGCACAATACTCACTATTCTTAGGAAGGAGAAATTTTACTTTGACTGGAGTAATACTGGAATACTGTGACATTGAATTAAAACAATACTCTGTCCTTGGTGAATTTTTTTTTACATTTCCTCTAATGTGTACCTGTTTTTTTTATTGTGCTAATTTCACGTTGTCTGTAAATTTTTAATTTATTGACAATTTGTACAAGTCTGTGACAGTATATTGGCAATGTACTCTTGAAAAATGTAAATATATTGAATACACAATGTAATTTGTTTCACCTTGAAAGTGTGTTGTAATTGATCCTTCTGTGTCCAGTTAGCCTGATATGTTTGCAGTACTGTAGCGTGCATAAAGCATGTAATGCACAAAGTGGCAAAGCAGAATAATAAAAGACATTGATAAGTAGCTAAAAACTGTAAACTCTGTCCTAGTGATGCAAGCCCAGCTGTCCTTATTTCACCACAGTGATGTGATCCATCTTCCTGTTGTAGACCAGATCTCTGTTGTCCTACTACCTTTCTATCTGGCTGTCTTGACTGCACAACCTCTTCCCTTCCTGCATAATTCCTCTCTCAAGGTCAAGGGCCAGAGGTTACAGGTCAACTTAACCCATATTCTTTTCTCCCTGCCACCCCCAGCTGTGCTTTGCTTTGAATATCTAGATATTGGCCTCCTTTTCTTCTGTCCATCTGTTGTTTGGCTTTTCCTCTGTCCCATGACTGTGATCATCCACTCAGTGACTGAATAAAAACTCACACTATGGTGAACTTTGCAAACACAAACCATTCTCCCTAAACTTCGCTATCTGAATAAAAACAAGCATTTCCCCTGACTGTCATATACATGCACATTTTAGTCTCAAACTACTGTGTATATTACAAACAGAATATAAAAAGAATTAAACAAGTTCAATGAAAAGAGAATGAACATGTTCTATAGTTAGAACCTCTTGCTCTGTGGTCAAAGCAGAATATTTATAATAGTATCATAAAGTTACATGTAATATGTGACATTATTCCTCAATCAAGTTATCCACAGTGTCACCTCCAATGTTGTATTTAGCATATTCTTATGTGTGATAGAAATAAATTACATTGCTAAGAAATCTAATTAACATTAGATTGAAGATTAGATTGTTTCATTAAGTTTGAGATGTACCTATGGCATATATTCAAGTATTCAAGAATAAATTCAAGTAATGTTGAAACATATATCTATCTATATATATATTTACATGTTTTACATGTAAAAAGTATGTTTCGATATGTTTTGGTAATGTAATGTTTATAAAAAAGATTTGTGAAGCTGCTAATAGAAAATTAGCTTTATAGCTACCTTGAACGATTCAGTTCAACAGCCAAACATTTATGCTATCATCTTTGTGTGAAGCTGAGTTTTAACTTGAAATTAGTTGGTTCTCCTGCTTGGCTCTGCATATTTCTGAGGTTTTTAGCTTCAAAACGGCATGTTTGATAATGTTTGATAAGAATAATTAAAACTTCACAATGTCTGACATTGTCTTTAAATAGTTTTACATCAGGCTACGTGGCTACTGCATTAATATACCAATGAGCTGTTCTAAGCTGTAGTTGGTGATATGTTTGTTGCTGATCATTTATGTGGCTGAAACAATATTTTTACATCAACTTATAAGGTATGTGAAACTTCTGTTAAAATCATTTGAAGGCTCAGGATCAACCCGTTACTGGTACCGGTCTACATTCTCAGGGGAGAAAAACTCACCTGGTGTAAATTAAATTTTTAGCTATTGGAGTTACGCGGAAGAGAAATTAATTTAATGATAGAATGTCGTGAATATGTATGTAGGGCTGCACCCATTGCAGTTTTCTGGCTAAACCCAGTTATTGATCTTTAAAAAGCCTAACCTGCCGATTTTGAGTTTGGCCAATAGCAATTTTTTTGTCTGAAATGTCGCTAAACATAGCAAGAAAGTCGCTGAGTTGGCAACAGTGGGGTGAATATTGTTAACTGTAAACGTTCAGACATGACCTGGTGAGCCGGTCTGTCAGTCAAACCTCTCACTGCAGAGCAGAAGAGGACAAAGGCTGATGTTTAAACCTTTGCTGACAAAAATAAGATAGAAGATAAGATGGGCTTCACATATAAGTATTGGCCGATTAAGTATCGCGATCCCCCCAAATTAAGGAAATCAGCGCCCAGAAATCCACTGGCTGATAAATGTATACTATATTATATATGCATAGGATATAATGTAAACAGCTCTGTCAGAGATGCCATAAGTTTATAGCAGGTGTGCGAATGATTTAATATTCTAACTGTTAATTCCAGCCGGTCCACATTGTCAGCAGAACTAGAGGGCCCAAAAACCAAATTTCGCTCAGGGCCCCATGGAGGCTTGGGCTGGACCTGGTTTCCAGAATTCTGATTCCAACATCTTCATGGTGGTCTCACCTTGGACCACCAGGTGTCCCAGTGCTGTGCGTCTCATTCTGGTACCAGGCCGATTGGCAGCACACACATAAACACCAGAGTGCTGCAGGGTCACATCTGAGATCATCAGGTTGCCCGTCCCGAGGACCTGTATACCGTCCACTCCAATAGAACGTCCATCTGACGGATACACACACAGAGAGTGAAAGAAATGCTGTGTGAAACTATATTTAAAAAATTTGTTACTTAGCAGAATTCCTTTTTATGAATTCTGTCTGAGGAATCCCAAGGTACCTAGCCTGCTCCAAGAAACAATGGGCCGAGGGTTTCCTGTGGCGATGCACTCCAAAATGGCAGTCTGATGGACAGTGATGGTAAGATTCTGGGGTCCAGACAGGATGACTGGCTCCTTATAGATTCTAGGAGCTCCACCTTATTTTATTAGTTAGCACAATAAACAAACATATATGAGTTCAGATAAAACACTGTCACATATCTATCTACCTAGCCAGATAGATCTATCCGGATAGATCTATATCTAGATCTATAGATAGATAGATATCTACCTACCTACCTATCACACGCATTGTGTACGTACCCGTAACATTGAGTGTGGCCTCATGACTGTAACGAGTGTTTGCTATATTGGTGGCCACACAGCGAAAAATCCCTGTGTCTGCCCTCCTTACACTTGTTACTTGTAGGATACCCATTGGAAGAAGAGTGTACCTGGACAGGAAGCCAAAAGGTATAACAAACTATTAATATCACTACTTCCAATTCAGAAATGTGAAAATAAAACTCTTGTAAGTTAATGCTGTTCTTTTCAAAAGCATTTGATAAGAATGTGCCTTTTCACATGTGAATGAAATCAGATATACAGTTGAAATCAGACATTTACATACACTAAATCAGTGATTCTCAACCTTTTTGGGCCAGCGCCCCCTATCCATTATCCAGCTCCCTCACCGACCCCATCAAAGAATTTATAGGCTACTTTGCACTGAATAGTATTGTATTATTATTACTATTACTATTGTTGATGTTTTGAGTTCTATGCTTGTTTCTATATTTCTATTCAAAAATCATTTCCAAGAGAACAAAAAAGCTATGTGAATAGAAATTATTTTTACAGGCATCTACAAAAAATGCAATGAACATTCAACTTAAAATCAGTAGGCCTATCAGCAGCCAATCAGAGAGAGAAAAAATATTCTTGTTCTGTTCCATTTTAGACTAAAGCTGGTTCTTAATCAAATCCTAATGAATCAGATTGAAAGTGTCATTGAGTCACTGAACAGCCTCATGACATTAACACAGACATGAAAAATAATATTGAAGAAATAAATATATCAAATCTAATTAAAAACATAAATAAGAGATAAGCTCCTTATTACTGTTAAGGTCTGTAAGTTATATTTCTTCTTAGTATTAGATGTGGTCTCAACAAACTTATGGCACTTTAACAATATTATTTTACCTTTTATCTGAAAACAATGTCTGTTTATTCTTGCCATACAGTCCTGTGAGTTAATTATTGTTCAAAAGGTCTTGCCATACAGGTTTATTCCTCTGTATTTACTTCAGTTTATTAGTTTATTCTTACATTTTGTTCTTCATTCGTTTCCATTTAGTTTTCTTTGATTAATATTATCCTCTCTTGGTTTATTGTTATGTCCTCATTAGTTTCTTTCCTGTTGTTAGTTTTATTTGATAATTTGTATTGACGCTCACCACCAGTAATCTTCACTCATCACGCTATTCACCTGCTGTGCCGCTTAATCATCATGTGTTTCGCTTGATTTGCCTCATATTGATTTTTCACTGTTCACCGCCGGAATCTTTGATCCTGAGTTTCTTTCTTTCTTTCGCACTGCATGCTGGGGGTTGGTGGAGGAGCATGTGGTGAGTGGACTGAGAGATTAAGAATGTCTAACTTTGTTTTCTTCATCTCTTTTTTTTTATTTTTATGGGTATTGTTCTTTATATATTGTGGTTGTGGAGTTAAATTAAGTGCATTTGGTTACATTTCTATGTGTTACACCGGCATTTTGGCCTTTTGGCTCAAAATGCCGGGAATGGATTTGACCAATCTAACGAGACAACATGGTTTGAAGATCATACCTAATAGTCCTACTATGACATTAGAGGAATGTAGTTTGGCAGTGGGAGAAGTTGTAGGTTGTAGCAGCATTAAATCCGCTGCTCGGATGAAAAGCGCTGTGGTCATTTTTGTTGACGTGGAGAAGGCAAACAAAGTGATTGAAAAAGGTGTTGTTGTGAACGATGTTTTTTATTGTCTGTTTCCCCATTGAGTACTCCAGCTAAAAAAGTCACGATTGCAAATATACCTCTGTTTATCAGTGATGAATTGTTGGTGAGCGAATTGTCGCGGCATGGGAAAATAGTTTCCGCGATCAGTAAAATGCCGTTGGGTTGCAAGTCACCGCAGTTAAAGCACGTTGTTTCACACAGAAGACAGGTCCTTATGACTCTGAATAAAAAGAACAAAGACCTTAACTTAGTTCTTAATGTGCGAGTGGACGAGTTTGATTATGCCATTTATGTAAACTCAGGCACTTTGGTGTGTTTTGGTTACGGGGAAGTTGGTCACTTGGTTCGGGCATGTCCTGGAAAAAAATCTCTCTCCTGATAAAGAAAGCGAAAAATTGCCGGATCAATCTGAAGCTACAGGTTCAGGGAGCGCAGTGACAAAAGAAACAGAAGGGCAAACAGCCGAGAAAAATGCTCACAGTGAAAAAGAAGTGCATGAGACATGTGTGCTAGAAGATGGAGAGCAAATCTTGAAAAATGAAACGGTAAACGATTAAAAGGAAAGGCAGGAAGATAACAGTGAGGAGGGACAGAGTCAGAGTTTACTAATATCTCTTCAGAGGAAAACAAATACTGAGGAAATAGAAAAAAAAAAAAAAAGGAAATTTTCTGAAGGTATTTTTGGTTCTCAAACTGAAAATGATGAAAGAGATACAGAATTGGAATGTTCAGGAAAAGTTCTAGAGTCATAAAGTAATATGGATGAAGAGGAAGGTGAAGATGAAGATTGAACTGAAGATAGTTTGGACTCATCTTGAAAATCCATTGTTCAAAGTCAACAAAGAAAAGGTTATGGTGTGCTAAATATTAAACATTTTTTTAAAGTTACTAAGAATATGAAAAATGTAAATGTAGATTTTTTTCCTGACGAAATATTTTTAGTGCATGTGAGATCTCTGTTGAACAATAAAAGAAAAGGGTGATATAATGATAAAGAAGTTTACCGGTTAAAAGAATTGATCGGTCTCCTTACCAGATTTCAAGCAATATTACTGGGCTTGCCATTTATCCATCCTGGAGTGGCGGAGGAAGGGCCCACTCTCATCTGATGTGTCCTGTCTTACCTGGTTATCTTTAGAGCGTCTGCATTGTTGAAATTCGTCTTAAACTGTCCTCCTTAACAGCCCCATTGTCATGATCTGTGTTTTCCTGTGTATTTATTTTGAGTCTCCGTGTCCATTGTGCTCGCTCTCCGTGTTGTCCTGTCTCCCCTGATTACTCCCAGGAGTGTCTTGTTCCCTTGATTGCCCTCAGTGTATTTAGTCCCACCTGTGTCCTGTGTTTGTCGTCGGGTCCTTGTCGTCGTTTGTACGTTATTCTGTCTGTCTGTCTGTTTGTATTGCCACTCGTATGGTCTGTAGCTAACGGTGTGAGCCCTAGCTCCCGCTCAGCCGTGCCGCCAGATTCTTGTGGACTGTTCTTGGAGCATTATTTGTCATTAAATTTACCATCTCTCTCTTACCTGGTTCTCCTGGCGTCCTACATCACCACACAACTCATGATACCCATTAAAGTCAGTAAAACACTCTATACCAATAGTTTTGTCAATAGCAATACTATCAGAATCTGGAAACAGCTAAAAAATTTTATAAAAGCTCTGGAGGTTTACTTTGATACTCTTATCTGTGAAAATCACTCCTTTGCACAAGGTCTCAGTGACGCCGTCTTTCGGACATGGAGAATGAAGGGCATTGGTGTGACAGGCACACCAATGCCCTTCATTGTTGGTGGAACCTTTGCATCTTTTGCGCAGTTATATTCTGAGTATAATCTTCCCCTGTCAATTTTTTTCCGTTATCTGCAGGTTCAGGACTATGTTAGGAAAAATGTATCGGATTTTGGAACTCTAACAAGACATGAAACCCAGGAGGAAATAAATAATGTGTAAATGTGTTAATGGTACAAGAAACACACAGTGAATGTTTAAATGAGATAGATTAGAGGAGAGTATGAGGAAGATAAATTATTTTGAGTCATTTAAACCAGACCAGTGGTGGAGTTGCAATTCTGTTTTCTAAAAATTTTCTACCTGTGTCTTATCAGTTTGAGGAAGTAATCAAGGGTACTTGAGATTAATGGTGGTGAACGCAAAATATGAGTGTTTTAATATTGTTTTGGTAAATGTTTATGCTCCAAATGCAAGAGTAGGGAGAGTTTGTTTGTTACATGAACTTGAAGATGCTTTGTGTAAGTGTGACACAGATGATTTTCTTTTTATGGGCGGGGATTTTAGCTGTACAGAAAATGATCAGTTGGATAGGAATAATTTTGAACCTCATCCAGTTTTGAAAACGTTCTTTAAACAAAATTGATTTATTTTGCTTGGTTGATATTTGGAGAGAAATGCACACTTATAAAATACAATATACATGGGCTAGAAATACAGATAATTTGTTTTCTGCAGCTAGGTTGGATAGAATATATAGTTTTAGACATAATTTTGGAATTTTTCAAAGCTGTAATATCTATCCTGTAAGTTTTTCGGATCATGCTTTGGTTTCTTGTAGTGCACATAAGTCAAAGTCAAGACCCGCGGGCCTGAACTAATTATCTATGGCCCCCTGGATGATATTTAATTACTATTAGGACCGGCCCGCAGGCCACAGCAGCCCGCTGGCGCTTTGCACGCACCAACACTACATTTCCCACAATGCAACGGTAGCCCACGAAGTCACTGCAGCGCGCACGAGCCGTGTCATTGTTCATCAGCAATGAACAATTGCTGATGTTCAATGACATCAGCAATGTCATTGAACATTGGAGGGGGGTAACTTTCAGGTACCCCCTCCTCAAAAATGGCTAAACGTGAGATGGACGCTGAGAACAGGAGGTTTCAGGCCAGGTGGGAGGCAGACAGTGGCCTTTTTTTTCAGTAACGAGTAATCTAACATGTTTCTGTTTCAAATCAGGTAGTCAGACTACAGTTACTTATCGAAACCACTTTGCTTTATTATTTTCTTTTGTAATTTTATTTCCCCTACGCATCTTGGGGAGTAACCGCAGTTTCTATGCGACACTGTCAGCAGCGACAGAAACAGTGGAGGGAGATGCGCATTTTGTTGCTGAAAAAGAACTATTTTGAGTTTCAGTCGCCAATTTCGTTTATTGCGGCTTTGGGCTTGTTTTTCCTTTCTAAAGTCACTTGCAAATTTAATGAGTTGCGGTCTGCGCTTTTTGGGCTTTTGAAATAAGCAGACATAAACCCCAGAATTTGTCTGACATCCAGTTAGTTTTAGTCCATCATCCATCCATCCATCCATCCATCCATTATCTTCCACTTATCCGGGGTTGGGTCGCGGGGGTAGCAGCTTCAGAAGGGAAGCCCAGACAGCCACTTCTTCCAGCTCCTCCGGGGGAATCCCAAGGCGTTCCCGGGTCAGCCGAGAGACATAGTCACTCCAGTGTGTCCTGGGTCTTCCCCGGGACCTCCTCCAGATGGGACATGCCCGGAACACCTCCCCAGGGAGGCGTCCAGGAGGCATCCTGATCAGATGCCCAAGCCACCTCAACTGGCTCCTCTCGATGTGGAGGAGCAGCGGCTCTACTCTGAGTCCCTCCCAGATGACCGAGCTTCTCACCCTATCTCTAAGGGAGAGCCCAGCCACCCTTCGGAGAAAACCCATTTCGGCCGCTTGTATCCGCGATCTCGTTCTTTCGGTCATGACCCAAAGCTCATGACCATAGAT
>CAEFZY010039854.1:0-11921 GCA_903066815.1 Brachyrhaphis roseni
CCCACCCGGAGGCGGAGGGAGGCTACCCTCTCGTTCACCGGGGTAAACCCCAACGTACAGGCGCCGAGATGGGGGGCGACAAGAATGCCCACTCCTGCCCGGCGCCTCTCACCGTGGGCAACTCCAGAGTGGAAGTATGTCCAGCCCCTCTCAAGGAGACTGGTTCCAGAACCGGAGCCATGCGTCGAGGCGAGACCGACTATTTCTAGCCGGAACTGATGAGGAACAGTCATACCATTTTAAAATCCTTTTGAATTTTTCATGGTCATGTTATTCCTAATATGTTTGAAATGTTTGTAATTATTACATAAATTATTACTGCACCATTACATGAATGTTGGTAGTTTCTCTGCAGCTATTTCCTTATTTTTTCTATGTAGATAAATTACTGCATCATCTGCATATATCTGTCATGTAGCATCAGAAAAGCTGGCAGCTGATTAATAAGGGACCCTAATCTGGATGGCTGAGCAAATAATTTTGGCTAGATAGTGTATATTAATGATGAAATATTGCACAGATTTTTGTTTCAGTCTTCAATCTTTTCCATTTTTTTATTATTTTAACTGTTGATTTAATCTGTTGAAATAAACTGACCTACCTTGCTCCTCCATAATTGATCACATGATAGTTTCTCTTTAATATCAAACATAAAAGTAATATTGGATATTTAAACACGAAATAAATCACTGATCATCTTTAGCTGTGAGAGCGTAGAGCTAAAATAGTTTTGATGTTTTAACCATTCACAACATGTCTTATAATTTAAGAGATTTATGGTGTCAAAACTAAAAACCTGTTTTTGCAGTAAAACATTTCCATTGTGTGAATGTTTTTATGTTTTCCTGGTCGCCTTGTCAGCTTGCAGCTGCTCACATACCAGACTATCAATCAATCAATCAATCAATCAATCGATCTGGACCTATTACAACCTCCTCTGCTCTCTTCTCGGACTGATGTCAAGAAACATTTCAGTTTCCAGATATTTTGGACCCGTTATCAGAACAGATCAATTATCTATGATGAATTATTTTCAGCTGTTTAAGCTTAAATTAATTTTTAAAATACAGAAATGTATTTTAAATGTCAATGAAAATAAATCAGTTGAATGATATTTCATGCTTAGGATACGTAAAGACTTAAATAAGACAGACTTCAGAGCTCATGGACCGAACCAGAACGTTCAGGAGCAGCTCTGGATTACTTGGACAATGCTGCCCTCTGGTGGCGATTCACAGCATTGCACCAGTTTGTCAACAAAACATGTTAATGTGAGCAGCTGGAGAAATGAGCGTTTATGTATGGGGCAAAAACAGAGAGAGAAAGGGAGGGAGAGAAGAGGACATAGAGGAAAAGAGAAAGAGAGAGTTTAAAATTGTCTCTTTCACTCTCCTAGTGTCAGACAACAAAAACAAACATTAATGCAAAGTCAGAAAGGAAAAACTAAAGATGCCTCATCCAACAAACACAAAACTTAATTGATGCCCAACTTGCTGACAGTCATCAATACTCTTTGTCAACTTAAAAAACTCAAACTCCAGACGAATTTGAGCAATTACCTCTCTGAAATAAAACACATCATGTTTGATGACCGATCCTTTTGTTCCTTCTTCATAACCATATTGCCAGTTTTGCAGACCCAGAAATAAAATTTAAAAGAACGTGAATAGATTTCTTTCTTGCACAATACCACAGAGCATAAATAAAAATACAGTTAGAAAACTGTTCACCAAACAAATGACCTAAAAGAACAAAAAGAGGATTCAATCTTGAACATTCAATAAATAAATGAGACAATGTTTCATCCTGAGAACAATAAGAACAGGAAACACTAACGGTAGATCCTGTCTGTAGCCACTGGAGGTCACCACTCGCTCCTCAGCGGGGGTTTTCCAGGGACCGCCAACAGCCTCTCGGGTAGAGCTGGAGTCAAAAACCTCAGGCCTCTTTGATGCCCTCACTTCTGCCAGAGAGCGTAAATTCAGCACCTTCACACAGACGTTATACAAAACCTTCAACACAACCTAAAGGTGCATCTTGGAGCAACAATTCTGCTCATCCTGCCACTGATCATCAGGGAGAGATTGTCTCTCAGGGAAGGAAACATTTACTCATCTTCATCATTCATTGGTCAGACAGAGTTAACAGCAAACGCTCTGATGGAATCTGGCAGAGAGGCACAAGTTTCTTCTTTCAGCAGTAACGCCGTACCGCCAGTCTGTTGGGTGGTATACGTAGACTGGCCACAGACGGCTTCATCAGATGACCAGCTTCACAGCCTGCTTCCCTCATCCTAGATCTTAGCCAACCAGATGAGAGCAGCTGTGACCAGAAGAAACTGTTTTCAAACAGAGGCTCTTCAAAAGCCACATTCCAGGTGTTGAATCAGTCTGTCTGTCAGCGTGTCGAATGTCTCTGAACCTCGACAGGACGAGTTGATCCTCCCCGACTTTAACAACACAAAACACTTCATTACATAATAAAGACAATAAAGAAATAAACCTTCACCAAATCCAAACGCTCTTAATGGAGAAAACAATGATCAACTGTCAAAGGATTTTTCCTGATCTAAAGAAATAATACCAACATCTATTTCATATAATTTACAAATATCAAATAAGTCTCTTAAAAGAAAAAGATTATCCCTGACTGTGACAGACTGGTGACCCGTCCAGGTGACCCCGCCTCTCGCCTGGAACCTTAGCTGGAGAGGCAGCAGTACCTCCCGACCCCACTGGGGTCAAGGGTGATAGAAAATGGATGGATGGATTGATCGGGTACACAATATGATTGATCTCTATGTATAATAAATTCAAGACCCAGCCCAGCTCCACCGTCACCTGATGGAGGATCAGGTTCTGCTCCGGTTCTGTTATAAAGCCAGTAGTTCAGTTCCACAACACACTCATTTTGATTAGACTGCTGCAAAAATGATACATGTCCTGAAACATTCTAATCTCCCTGATTTGGTGCATAAACATTAATAAAACAAAAACAGATTTTTCAGTTTGTACTGTAATCACCAGGATCCTTCCTGGTGATTACAGTACAAGAGACGAAATGAAAACCTGGTGAAAATCAAACTGGTCCCATGAGACCAACCCAACTGGTTTCCATGGTCTCTGGTAAAAACACAACATAATCATCTCTAAACCAACCTGTGTGTGTGTGGATCCTCCCACCACTGATATTTAATGTCCTGATATAATTCATACAGGTGAAAAAGAGGGAACATCCAGTGAACTTTAATTATCTTATTTCTGAATTTTCAGCCGTTTTCAACCTTTTATTTTATAACTGTCTCTGGACGTTTGTCATGTGCTTTTTTGATAAATTTTTCCGCATCAGGAAAATAATCAAGATCTTTAATATGTTCTCCAAACATTTCATTCAGAAAATCCTTAATTTCCTCCAGAGAGAACCAATCACCAGTGGATGTTAGTGAGTCTCTGTCAGACTCCATGTCTTCTACCTGTGCAGGTGAAGCTGCTGCCTGGGCAGCAACACAACCAGCCGTCTGACCTGTCTCTATGTCCAGATTACCTCCATTTGAGGAGTCTTCATGAACATCAGTTCCAGTTTTCCCAGTATCCTCTTGTTCAGACCACTCCTTCCCTCCCAGCTGACCGAGGAAACACTCCGCCCTCCGCAGGCGGAGGAGCTCCAACCGTCGGCGACGCCTCTGCACTTCGACTCACCTCAACCTGCGCTTCTGGTTGTTGTGCGAGCAAGAATCCTGTTAATGTCCAACATCCCCACTAACAACATTTCATGTTCCCAGTGCCCAGAGAGTCAGTAGGGGGCGCCCTTCTCTGAATGGAGAGCTGCGCCCTAAGCAGCCATGGTGGCCATTAGCCCCTCCCCCTTCACATGGCTGCGTTCAATGATCGCCATGGCAACACCTGCTGCGTGTGGCCGTGTGACCACCGGAGGGCAGTACTGAGATGGTTTACGTGGAATAACGCAGAAATAAAATGTACAGGATAATATCATTCAGATAGACCTTTAAAGAGCCCACGCAAGTTAGTTAGGGGGCGGGGCTTCTAATATGAGGTCAGCATGAAGCTCCACCCCCTGCTGCAGCAGCTTCCTGTTCTGTCCTGCTCCTAGCTAACTGCTCTCTTCCCCCCCAGGCAGCGGATGCTAAGCCCCGCCCACTTCCTGCAGACGGTGCTGCACATCGTCCAGGTGGTGGTGAGCTACGTCCTGATGCTCGTCTTCATGACCTACAACGCCTACCTGTGCATCGCCGTGGCGGCCGGCGCCGGCATGGGCTACTTCCTGTTCAGCTGGCAGAAGGCGGTGGTGGTGGACATCACGGAGCACTGCCACTAGCTAGTTTCACCGTCACCGCGGTAGCGATCGCCATGGTGACGTCCCATCATACTGTAGGTTAGCGATTAAGTCTTCTTAGCCAATCAGAGCGCAGATTACCTGAGGATCACCTGATGTTTGTTTTTTGTTTGCTTTAGTGCCATGGCAACCGTAGCTAGCAGGTGGTTAGCAGAGCCACCAACCAATCACCAGACAGGATAGATTAGCTCCACCCAGTCACATTTATTCTTTTTAGTTCCTGTTTACATTTTTCAGATAAAAATCAAGTACATTTTTACAGTGAATCTTATTTTAAAGATAATCTTCTGACGATTTTTCTGGCGACGCCATCGACCTTAAAGCTGCCGCCCACTGCCTTACCTGACGGCCTCCATGCTGCCTGTCGCCATGGAGACGGACAGGCCTCAGTGTTGTAGTTTTAGCCAAGTAAGAATTAATTATTGAGCTGCTGTTTTTATTACTGAGGTGGGCGGAGCTAAATGTGGACCAATGAGATTGCAGGATGTTAGTGAGGCCTCGGTCCTGCTCAGGGAGGCTCTGATTGGCTGATTTACCTGAAGGAGGGGGACAGGGGGGCAAAGATGGAGGGAAAGCACATTAAAACACTAAATGTGAGGTCAAAGGTCACGTTCACGTCTGTGTTTGATGTTATTGATTAGTTTTCATCGATCAAAGTTTACTGACCAGAAGTCGACCTGTTTGGACTCAACAGCGCCCCCTACGCCAGCTGATGAAGTGCAGAGGTTAAAGGTCGTCTGTGTGATGTTCAGTGTTGTGAAGGAAACTTTTACTGTTTGAATTTAAACGTCTGCGAAGCTGGAACCAATAAACTCAATACTGAAGCAGAGTCCCAGAGTCCGTCTGTTCAGAACCGCACCGGGTTGGAACCGGCAGAACGGGTCGGAACTTTTGGAGAGTCGGGGTTTCTACCAGAGCCGCCGTCTTGTTTTCCAGCTTCTTTAAGGCTCAACAGCCTGATAAGGAAGGCTGGTTCTGGTTCTGTTCTGATCTGGTTCTGACTGTGGAACCTCTGAAGATGATCATGCAAAGAGGGATTCTTCATAGAATCAAGAAAATTATGGCCGACCCTGAGCATCCTCTTCATCAGAGCGACTTCAGTCAGAGGCTTCTTCAGGCTCTCTGCAGTACAGACTGCTGCAGGAGATCCGTCCTGCTAACAGCAATAACTCTGAAGAATCTAAATCAGGGGTCCCCAAAGTGGGTCCTGGAGGACCAGTTGCATCCTGCACATTTTAGTTCTCCCCCTGGTACCAACAACCTTCTCAGCATGTCAGTGTTCTTCTAAAGCCTCTAATGAGCATCACTGGATCCAGGTGCGTTAAACCAGGGAGAGACTAAAACGTGCAGGATGCTGAACCTCCAGGACCCACTTTGGGGACCCCTGATCTAAATTAATGACTTGCAACATTCAATTTCCCTTTGGGATTAGTAAAGTACTTTTTATTTATTTAAATGTAAATGCAGGTCGACTCCCAGGAGAGATGCTTGGAAGAAGATTAAGTTCTGGAAAATATTTACTTTTTAATTCATTTAAATGAAACCAAGTCAGAAAAAAAGACGATCAGAAAACAGGTTTTTGTAAGTTGCATTTAACGCAGACAGATTTTGGTTCAAACCAAAAGTCCTCAGCAAGACCCAACTTGTTCAGCGGAGGAGACACAGGACCGGATCCAGAACCGGTTCTGAATCGGTACCGGCTCTGAGGGAAATGATCCGGGTCAGCGGGAGGTCAGAGTGGTTCCTCTGAACCGTTCTAGTTCTTCTGAGGTTGAGGTTGGGTTTAAAAGAGAACGTTCAGACAGAACCTCGATGATCTGGTCCAACATTCAGTCTGTTGGGTTTTATGTCAGCAAAATGAGGTTCTGGTTCTTCTGACTCGAACAGGATGAATATTAATGCTGAAAGCCAGGAAGCATTTTGCTTCCAGTTCTGCTCTGCTGTGTTCTGGTCCTTCATAGAAGGTCCAGTTAGCCAGATTGGAGGCTCTGGCTGGACCGTCAGAACCAGCGGTGGACCTTTATGTCAGCCTGAGGAGAATCTCGCAATAAACATCATAAATATCAGATATTAATTATAAGCATCCAGATCTACTGAAGGCAGGATGTGATGGAGCATCGATGTGCGCATGCGCATTACCACAAGGTAGGACGGATTGATAGGTAGCGCAGATAGTCAGAACCCTCGAGTTAAATCCCTCTGCCAGACAGCAGGGGGCAGCACCGGTCCTCCAGCTGCCGGAAGTGCAACGGTAGCGAGTGTTTCCGGTGGTAGGAGTGTGTTTTGCAGCGGGTCAGCTCGGTTCGGTCCATCAGGTCGTTCAGGTTCTCCTTCGGTTCGAGTCCAGCCTCCCTCCCGGCTCTCGGTCCCGGTCCATGCCCGCCTCTGCGCTCTGATCCGCGGTTCTCTCACGGTCCTGGTTCCTCATGGCCTCCAGAAGGCCGGACAGCTTCGACGGGTTCGGGTTCCGGAGCGACCAGTACGGAGCCGGTTACCCGGCCAGCGGGGCCTCCGGGGAGCTGCAGCAGCACCAGTGGGTCACCAGCCCGCCGGACATCCCGGGCAGCCGGAACCTCCACCCCGGGGAGCGGACGCCGCTGTACGAGGAGGCCGAGCCGGGATCCCGCTGGGAGGCTCCGAGTGCCGCGGGCGTTCCTCCAGGTAGGTCGGTGTTCTGGCTGGGGGTCCGTGAACGCATCATCGCGTGAACGTAGTGAGCTAGGGCAGTGCTTCCCAATTCCAGTCCTCAGTCCTGCTCTGCATGTTTTAGATGTGCCTCTATTCCAGAGCAGCTGATTCAAATGACTGCATAACCATCAAGTGCTGCAGAAGCCTGTTAATCAGCCACAGATTCAATCCAGGTGTGTGGCGGAAGGGAAACACCTAAAACATGCAGGGCAGGGGGCCTTGAGGACTGGAATTGGGAAACACTGAGCTAGGGTAAATCAGAGGTCAGGTCGCCATGGTAACTGAAGGTTCCGATAGGCTCTGCTTATAAACGGTGAGAGCTGTGATGTCATCGCGATGACGTCATGCCGGGTCTCCTCTGTGTGTTTCAGAGCAGCTGAACCGGTTCGCTGGGTTCGGGATCGGACTGGTCAGGTCAGAGTTCATCTGCTTCCTTTGGTCGCTGTTTTTAGTCCAGAGTGAGAGTCCTGTCCATAGGCCAGCTGCGGTGGCCCACAGGTTCTGGTTCTGATGGTTCTGTAGGTCCATCAGAACATTCAGTCTGTATTTAACCAGACCCCTCAGATCTGGTTCAGGTTCTGGATCAGAACCAGATCTGAGGAGCCGACAGCTGGACCCACTGACCCGGTGTCTCTGTCAGCAGTCTGTTCACGGAGAACGTCTTGGCCCATCCCTGCATCGTGTTCCGGCGCCAGTGCCAGGTATGACCAGCTGATCAGCAGCACCTCAGGTCACATGGCGTCTGTGCTTAGCTCTGATTGGTTGTCTGTCTCAGGTCAACTACCACGGCCACTGCTACCACCTGACCCCGTTCAGCGCCGTCGGCGTCATGTACGCCATCACCAAGGCCCAGGTGAGCTGATCTGCTTCCTGATTGGTGGCTGAGGGACCATGTGACCAATCAGAGGCCTTCTCTGTCTGCAGGGGCTGAAGGCTCTGTGGAAGGGCATGGGCAGCACCTTCATCGTCCACGGCATCGCCCTGGGCGCCGAGGGCATCATCAGCGAGTTCACGCCGTTACCACGGTAACCACCCAGCCGCCAAGCGCTGCAGAGGTTCTGCTGAGGTTCTGGTTCTGATTCTGCTGCTCTGTTCCTGCAGGGAGCTTCCTCACAGATGGAGCTGGAAGCAGCTGGCCGGACACCTGCTGCTCAAAGGGTCGGTACTGCCGGGCCAGACTGGAGTACTAAACTGGTTCCGGTCATTAACTCCCAACACTGAGCTCCAGCAGCCAATGAAATCGCTCGCAGCACCTGATTGGTCGTCTCGGTCAGAGGGAAACTTGCAGTCTGTGTTACAGCCAATTAGATGGAGCCTCTGACTGAAGACGCAGACGCTCGTCTTTCACTGTAACACGAATTGGTCAGCGTTCCGTTTAGATCTGGTACCGGTTCTGACCCGGCCCGCCTCCCGGGTCCAGCCTGCTTCAGAACTCTGGTAGAGAAAGTTTTCACCAGTTTCACTGAGTTAGCCTGTCTGTGTCCTGCAGGCTGACCGCTGTGGTGGCGCTACCGTTCTACTGCGCTAGCCTCATCGAGACCGTCCAGGTGAGTCCTTACCTGACCCCAACCGTCACCCAGGAGACCAATGCTTCACTTCCTGTAGCAGCGTGTGGCTAAGGTGTAACGGGTTGTTCAGGACCTCTGACTCTATCCTGACCTCTGTCCCCAGAGTGAGATCGTCCGGGACGAGTCGTCGTCCGGCCTGCTGGACTGCGTCCGTGAGGGTCTGACGCGGCTGCTGGGCGTCGGCGCCCCTCACAGCCGCCGCCTGCTTCCTCTCAGCTACCTGCTGCTTCCTGTGGCCGCCCACGCCATCCTGCGCTACGCGGTGGCGACCTCCGTCCAGCGGGCGGTTCTGTGGCTGCACCAGCGCGGCGGGAAGCGGCGCCCGGTCCCGTCCGACCCGCTGGACACCTACTTCCCGGAGCTGGCGGCGGCGTGGGCAGGGTCTCTGGCGGCGGACGTGCTGCTGTTTCCCCTGGAGACGGCGCTGCACCGCCTCGGCCTGCAGGGGACGCGCACCATCATCGATGCCACGGACGGGGCGGAGGCGGCGGGCAGCGGCGGCAGCCCGCTGGTGCTGCCGGTCAACACGCAGTACGACGGCCTGGCGGACTGCCTGCACGCCATCCGGAGGAAGGAAGGCGCCGCCGGCTTCTACCGCGGCTTTGGCGCTCTGCTGGCGCAGTACTCGCTGCACGGCGCGCTGCTGGCCGCCGCCAGGACGCTGCTCAGGGTCGTGCTGCTGGACGCCAAGGCCTGCTGAGGCGTCGCCATGGAGACGCCATGACCACAGGACTTTGGCTGGCTGGTAATTGGCTGATAATCTGCAGACTGGAGGTTGATCTGTGACTGATTACATCATTTCCACATCCTCTCCTCCGATCACCATGGAAACCATTTGTTGACTTAGATTCTGTCTTCCTATTGGCTGCTGGAAAACAAACCTGATGTAAACAAACTATCCGCCCAGCAGATTCTGTGTATAAAAGTGTAAAAAATGAAACGTCTGTGAAAATGTAGATTCAGATTAAATTATTTGTGATTCGTTGATAAATAAATACAGAATTTTCCTCCTGAACAATTTAAAATAAATAAATTGTTGTCAGGTGTTAACCTGCGAAACAATCTCTTCTTCTTCTTCCATACATTTACAGTAGAGCATTCTGGGTAATTACCCAGTCAGATTGCTTATTAAGCTGGGTGTGACTGGATGGGGGAGGAGCCATCAGTCTGATCAACCAATCAGGAGACCCCAGATGTTCTACCCAGAGACAAGCAACCAATCAGCAGCTGGATGAACCTTCCTGCCCACAGAGGATGGCTTTATGCTACCTGAAGGTCAGAGGTCAGGCCTGGATCATCAGGGAACTGATCCTGTACCCTTCATACAGGGTTTGTACTGGTCATGGAAAACCTGGAAAGTCATGGAATTTGCAAATAAGGGCAAAAAATGTTTGTATTTGTTGTGTATTTTTGAAATGACTTGTGTTAGGGTATTGCATGTTTGGTTTTTATTTTTTGGGAATAATTGTTCTTACTTTATATGTTCCCTTTTCTTTCCAGGGACGAACCTGTGGAGGATAAAAGCATCGCTGCTCTTACTGGAGGAAAACTGGATCAAAGAAAAAGTTTTCACTGGTGCCAGTCAGAGGGAGACCTCCTGTCTCTACACCGGCTTTTGGGCTAACAGCTGGTTAGCTAGTTATTCATAGCAGTAACGCTGCCTCTCATTTTTTTGTTGTTTTTTTCCCTTTTCTTTATTGATAATAAAGGGGTTTACAAAACAGCAAAATTAACAATACAATTAAGTAGCACAACAGACTAGACATTTATATAAGTAAGGGAAAAGTCATTAAGAATTGTTTGGGAAATAAACGTACAAATATATTGCCAGAAAATACATGAGAAATAGCATGACCAGAATAAATGACAGAGATCTTCTTCATGGAGTTGGCAAAATGAACAGTTCGTGTCAATGTCTTTTTTGTATCGTTGAAGGAAAAATTTGCAGGGATATAAATGATGGATCAACTTAAAAGACACTTCTTTGACCTTATTTGACCTAAATCAAATATTTAGATGGAAGACACCAGATTCTTTCCCAGTTCAGGTTGGGGGCAAAGTTATTCCAATAAGAGACAACATTTGGAACAGCGATGATGTCCTTCTGGAATAAGGCTCGTATATCATGGTTGTTCTTTCGCTTTGTAGTGGAAAAACAAATGTGACCAACATTAGTGTCAGCAGGATCTAAACCCGGCGGAGTCAGAACAGAAGTTACAGAAGATTTAAAAAGCATTATAACACCAGACGGGATGGCATAAAAAACAAGCTCATATTCCTTAGGTGGTATGGGGACACCAAACTTTTCTAAAAGTTCAGAATAAGACAATAAGACTCCATCAGGTCTAAAAAGCTGCTGAACCAAGATGATTCCATGTTCAAACCAGTTTTCCAAGAATAAAGATTTATGTTTGTATAGAATGTCTCTATTGTTCCAAACATGATATCGATGGGGTGAAAAATTGTGCTTGTAAATTAGAGACCAGGAAAGAAGCATTTGTTTGTGGAACTTCTCATTGTTTATAGTCGTATAATTAACTGATTGGATTCATCACTGTGACGCCATTTTTAACATCACAGGGACGGAAACGTGTCTCTATTTATAGGTGGATTAAAAATTTCTTAACTGAAAGAAGTATTAGAGTTAAAATAGGTGGGGAAATTAGTTCAGGGTATCAAGTTGAAAATGGTACTCCCCAAGGCAGTATTATAAGCCCTATGTTATTTATTATAATGATTAATGATATTTTTAGTAATATAGATAAATCTTTAGGTGTTTCATTATTTGCAGACGACGGCGTCATTTGGAAGAGGGGAAAAAACATTGGATTTATAAAAAAGAAAATGCAGGAAGCATTAAATAAGGTAGAAGCTTCGGCTTTAGAATGGGGATTTAGGTTCTCAACAGCTAAGTCTAAATTTGTTGTTTTTACAAATAGGAAGGTGAATACTAATGTGGATCTTAAATTATATGGGGATATTATAGAAAAGAAAGAGCAAATTAAATATTTGGAGATATGGTTTGATAAAAAAACTCACATGGAAAATACATATAGATAAAATAGTGGAAAAAAGTAAAAGAGTTTTAAATATTATGAGATGTCTGACAGGCAGAGAATGGGGAGCAGACAGGAAAGCATTAAAGACGATTTATATCGGATTAATTCGCTCTATTTTTGACTATGGATGTATTTTATATGGATCAGCTTCAAGTAGTTTATTGGCAAGGATAGACAAAATACAATATCAAGCATTAAGACTTTGCTGCGGAGCGATAAAATCAACTCCAGTTTCAGCTCTACAGGTTGAGAT
>CAEFZY010039858.1:0-22612 GCA_903066815.1 Brachyrhaphis roseni
TGTGCTTTGAACACTAAGTTGAAAGAACTTCAGAACTGCTTTGACTGCATTTATGTCAGTAGTCTTTAAATATATATCTTTATCTAAAATATGCTGCTCTGCATTTAACCAACCTAGCTAACATTACTGCCTATACTTTATTGTGCACACACACACTCACACACCCATGTGGGGGGGGGGTGTGTGTGTCGGGGTGTCTCTGTGTATGTCTGATACCCTGGATGAGAAAACAAAAAGAGAAAATGTGTTGAATGACATGCAAAACCTGTTGATCAATATGTTGAAGGTTCTTTCTTTTATTATCTCATTAAATAAAATAAAAATTCATAGCTATATAAATAAATGCATAAATAAATGAGCTAAAAAAAATAATAGAGTGCCAAGTGGGTCCTCCCCAAGTGGGTTCTCCACTTGGGGAGGACCCACTTGGGGAGGATGTCCTGCCCCAAATGGAGCGGGAGATCGACAAACAGATTGGCGAATAAGGTCCGAAAGAACAAGGTCACGGATACAAGCGGCCAAAATCAGTTAGTTTTTTAGGGTGTCTGGGCTGTCCCTTAGAGAGATAAAAAAAAACAACACATTGATTTAAACGCGGGTCCAAAAAGACCCACTCATTGAAGACTGTATAGTCAATATGTCATGCATCAGAGGGTCATGCATTTCCCTCATTTTCTGGCTGTTTGGTTAGGAATAAATCATAAGAATAAATGCACTCACAAGGATATAAGTCACTAAGTGGTCATTTCAATCCAGCCTGCCATTTAATTATTACCTAGCTGGTCTGAAGGAGCTGATCATTGTTTGACCCTAAAGTTTTCAGTTTTGGAGTTTGCCTGGTTGTGTGTCTGGAGGAGACTTTAAAAGGTGTCTTCACAAGACCAAAAACAAGGCATTGTAGCCCAAGCTGCTCTGAGAAAAAAAAAAATCAGGTCATTCCCTGCATTGTTAGAAGACAATCAAAATTCATTTTATTAGATGCCAAATTTATTTTTGCATTACGAAACAATCAGTCATTCATCAAAAAGTACGATTTTCTCACTTATAATTTGAATGTCACATTGAATGTCAGTATAGAATGCATTTATTCTATATAGCTGGCACTTATTTTTATTTAATGTATTTCTAGCTGTCAATAGGTGAGAGGCAGGGAACAAACAGGTCCCAGTCTATCACAAGGCAACACCAAGATGTTCTGATGAAACAACCAGGCACAAATGCTTACCCAATAGCAACATAGAAATCAATAAAATTAACATACATAAGGGGAGAACACTTCAGAGCCCATAGTGTGTCTCAACATGTAAAACTCCATACATGGAGCCCTGGCCAGGTTTCAAATACAGAACCTTCTTGCTGCAAGCATCTGTGCCCAGCAATTTCTCTGTCATGCAACCCTTTACTAAAAAGTAACTATTATTATTTCATGTAGTATTTCAACTAGGCTGCACAATGTTTCTTCTTGAGAGACAATACTTGCAGCAGAATGTGAAAAAGTAGTTGTGAAAGCCATCTACTGACCTGTAAAGCCCTGACAATAGCTTTTGATAGAGTCCCACATTTTACTCATTCTCTCCTGGCTCTTGAACTCGTCAGGCTTTACCAACCATGTTCATATCTTTGAAGTCCTCCGAATTCATCATCTCCAGGATGATTTTTCTAAAATAGATTTTGTACTGCTATCCTCTCCTGGTGTTTGCGATGATGAAGTCTTTTTTTTTTTTTTGGACAAAAAAAGCTCCTTGTTCTGCTGGGGTGGGTTCTTCTTATATGAAGATGATGCATCACGCTTTGGGCTGTATTCTTCCACATATACTTCTTCATATAAAGCCCCTACATTTCAAATCAAAAACACCTTGTTGGAGATGCAGGAAAAAAGTCTGTTCCACTTCTTTAAAGTGAACATCTGACATCTGCACAGAAAGAATTATGAGTATATTATTTTATCAACTGCAGCAAATTTAGAGAATAGAAGTACTGGTGCCTTATACTCTGATGGTTCTGTTTGAAATTATTATGGTACTTTGATCTTTAAGAGTTGTGTAAGAGGAAGTAAACAATACACCTCCCTGAGAAAATCATAGTTTTGTCTGAGCTTAATTACAAATGTTTATTTATTTATTCACTTTATGGCTTGTTAATTATGACTGGTGGTTTATAACTTACATGTAAAAATGAACAAAAGCAATGTTTCTCTTTATCAACAATTACTGGGAGTACTGAGTTCAAAATGCCCTCAGCTCATCTACACTGACATTTGAGTTACACTGTAAAATCTCAAATACATGCATCTGGACAGCTGAGTTTTTTTTTTTTTTTATCAGTAGTTACTTTGCTTGTGGGCATGCTGTCACATATTATATCAGAGCTTTGCAGCAGTGAGTTATCAAGTGTTTTTAATGCATGTGAAACCAAAACTGACCACCATCTACAAGTACACACTGCATTTCTGACAAAAAGCAATGTTTGAATGCTTTTATAATAATGCAGTAAAGCTATTGAAGAGTTATATCACTGTTGACACACTTGTTATATCAGCTGCACATTTATATTAAGTATTAACGTAGACCATTAAACTAGAAAAAAAATTTCTTGAGTAATAAAAGGAAAATAAAATGTTCCTGCTTAAATGAAGAAAATTCTAGCTCAGGCTTTGAGCCTCCAGAAACAAAAAATCTTCTCAACCCAATATAACAACAAGAGAATAACATAATTCAAAGAACATATCAGAAAGGCACTCTCTATTTTCATTCTGTTTCAGATAATTCTCCATAACGCACATTGGAATAAGAAAATATATCATGTGCCCACAGAGCTGCTATTTCTCATTTAAAAAATGAAAACTCCCTCTACCTCGCGGTAAAGACCAAGTTTCCTCTGAACCAGTTTTACTTTTGTGCGTCCCCCAGGCATTCAGAGTGCTGGAAAATGCAGCTTTGTACATTTACCTGAAAGCACACCACGGACTAAAATATTCCCATTTCTCCCCGAAGGGAAGATTTTTGCATTCTCAGAGCGGATCTGCTGCTGTGACATTTTAGGGAGCAATATGTCAGAAATGGATGGGAGTAAGATGCCAGCTCAACCATGTGATTGAGTTTCCCCGATGTCCTTGATGATATTTCACAAAGAGCACACCCAATAACAGTTGAGCTATAAAACATCTTAAGCTTCTGTGGGGTTAGCTTAAGAAGTGGTGTTTGCCATGGCTGAGGGAATGCTAATTTTATATTACCAAAAAGTGATGAGAGATCCAGGGCCTCTCAGCAGCTTTATTTACCTGAAGATTATCAATCACAGAAATATTCATAAGAAAAGAAACAAAAGTGGGGAAACATTAAGTTAGAGCTGCTGTGTGGGAAGAATAAAAACAGATCATTGTTCTCGTGTGTTTTTTAAAAACAGAAAACTACTAAAACATAATTTGCAATGCAAACTATACTGAGAGTATTGCTCAGTGGGAACCTTTCTAATCATTTATTAAATACTGCAAGGCATTTGTTTTGGTTTCATTTAGATTTCACGTTTCATGTAGATGATTTCAGAATGTTTTTACAGAGATAAGGACAAGACCTTATAATGTGGCCTCTAAATCAGTCTTGAGAAGAAGAGTTGTATCAATTCTCATCCAACCAGACTAGGCTTGAGAGAGTCAGCAGAGAATAAGGGAAGAAAATATATTTTAAAAATGTGTTGTTTTACAGACATAGCCAAGAGTACTGAAACCGTGCTGCCAATTGCGCCTTTTTAACTATTGTGCCATGAGTTAAAAAAAACATTTAGTAAGTAGGCTCTAGTTGTTATAAAAATTTCCACAAGTTTCTAAAAACCTATAGCATCATAAGATGCCAGGTATGGGGGATCTGTGAGAAAAGAATACTTCGGTATATTTTTAAAGTAATGGTGAAAAAGTTAAGGGTGTGAACATTTTTAGTGAGTGCATAGAAAAACCTCAGACAAAATATCTCATCACTATCCAGACTATTAATTATTAGGCAGCATTCACAAAAGGTGCACATCTGCATTTAAAAGTATAACGAAGATGATTCTAGTCTATTCAATTAAATTACAATCAGTTAAAGTTACACCCATTTTTGTCGCATTTTACCTCCACAACGCTAAGAGAGCAGACCAAAGCTTTGGTTTAAAAAGCACCTTTTGTGGCTCCCAGATTAGAATCATCCTGCATAGGTCAGCTCACTCTAACACATCGAACAATAAACCTCTCCACCCCCCCATCAATGGTAGCC
The DNA here is from genome assembly GCA_903066815.1 of Brachyrhaphis roseni. Taxonomy (NCBI): domain Eukaryota; kingdom Metazoa; phylum Chordata; class Actinopteri; order Cyprinodontiformes; family Poeciliidae; genus Brachyrhaphis; species Brachyrhaphis roseni. The sequence goes on from CAEFZY010039858.1 coordinate 4,251, forward strand.
TTTCACAGAGAGCTGCTGCTATTGACTGAGAAACTCTTTGCAAAAAGTAAAAATGAGAGGCATGAAAGGGTCTCTGGGGTCCAGACTTGTAGATGGATTCTGTGAAAGAGCAGAGCTGCCCTAAAAAGTGGATGACCAGCTGTGAGAATGGACGGGGGCCGACCAGACGCACAAAGCATTTATTGAGTGGGCAAGACTTGAAAGCTCATACACCTGAAAAATTGAATAAGGTTATTATCCTGCTGCTTCTACAGACTAATTTTAAACATCAGTGATGCAGCTGCCTGATAAATCTTAAAGTGCTTCAGTCTGCCTTTAAGTTCCCCTCTATTAAGCAGAAGTGTTTTTCAACAGCATCGAAGGTCACCCTGGAAGAGAGCCTTTCATCCAACACAAGCTGAGAGGAGTGAAGGTGAACAAGAGCCACAAGACCCGGTATGAGTCAGTACAATCAATAACAAGAGTTGCAAAGAAAGGAAGGAACAATTTTGAGTTTATAGCTTTCAATGCAAGTCAGCTATCAGTCAGCTATTTTTGTATAATCGCACAAAAGGAAGTCATGTGGTTGCTGACTTAAGATATAGTCAAATTAGTGCCTCCTTTACACTAATATGTAGTGAAAAACCTACTATGCTTTCCCAGATTGCCGAAAGGGATTCTTATTACTTCATTTTTAAATAAAGTGATTACATTTTCCCATTTATCAAACAGAAGTAACATAACTGGCCTAAATTTTGAAAAGCTAACCCTGATTTATTGTCAGATATTGAGAATAAATGGTTCTGAGTGTTTTATACAGGTTATTGAAATATCTGTTTTCATCAATATCTGTGTATTGTCTTTATCTGAATGAAGTAGTCTTTTACCAGACATATAAATCTGTCAACTTTTCAAATACATACAAATTAATATGCTTTTCTAAAGTGGCAGATGTGTTGAGATGTAAATCAGAAGAAAACAAATCTGCCAACCGACTACATTGCATTTTACAGACGCTTATAAATCAAACAGGCAATAAAATCACCCACAAAACTAAAATAAGGGAATTAAAATGCAAATAAGCACACTGTTCCCATCTGAGATGCAACAAGTGAGCTTATATTTCATGTCTCAACAGGCCACTACCGTACTTATTTTCATGTCTAACTTAGCAAACCTTCAAAATATCTAAAATGACTCACTCTCCTGAAAATAACACCACCGTGTTGTTCTAATAAATCAGTTACAATGAGTTGCAGAGTGTTTTCAATGTGGGAGTCCAGACTAAAAGCGAAGGGGCTTCGTTCAGGCAGAATAATGAGTGCCAGACTGTTATTTAGAGCCTGCAAGGAAGCCATGACAACAGAAGACCACCACCGGAGAAGGAAATTAAGTGTGCTTTTTACGGGGGGGAACGGATCTGAAGTTATAATGTTTCATATGACAGCCACTCCAGGGTCTTGCTGTGTTCAGAACAAATACTACAAACCTGACTGGTGAAGGTTAGGAGGAAACACAGGCTGATATTTTTTATAATTTATGTATAAATCTACCTTATTTGCCCAACTGCAAAGGTTGCTGCGTTTCAGTAATGTCTAACAGATAATCGGTTGAATTTATTTATGTGTCAGTGTTAAGAGGGTTAAAAAAATTTCACAGAATATTTTTGTTTTTCTGGGGTCAAAAAAAAGTATCATTTTGTTTCCTCGTCATTATTATACTCTACTTTGTATTGCTCTATCACATGAAAACACAGTTGACTGCATTGAGGTTTGTGTTTGCAATGTGAGATAATGCAAATTTTTATATTTGTCAATAACAGGCATCCACCAGATCTGATCACAGGTAATTATCTTTAGTCACACTTGTTCTTACAATGCACGACTCATATTGCTGTAACAAGCAAGAGCCAGGAAAAGACTGGTGAGAAGACACCACAAAAGGCTGTAACAGGGAGAGTACAGCATAAAAACAGAACGATAACTGACAACCTTCAGGCGGGATGAGGAGAACCCAGGGCTTGAAGTGATGGGGGGCAGAAAATAAGACTAAAACAAATCAAGGAACATACTAACAGTATGAAAGAAAAGAAGAGTTACAATCTACACTATCAACTAACAGAAACGCAAACCATAAAAGCCTTAAAGGCACAGAAAAAAAAGTAGAAACAAGACTGTTTTATGGGAAGAGGCATTAATACACAGGAAACAAAACACTCTGCTTATGTTCAGACAGAAACAACATGTTAAGTATCTAATATATGTTGGGTCTTTGTGCACTATGCAAAGATGTTTCAACATCCTGCATGTTGTGAATTATTAAATGAGCTTCAGCACAAAACTTTCACCACACTGCTGATTTTTTGAATTCCTGGGTTGGTTATTCTGCTCTACTTCTCCATCTGTCAGATGTGGATTCTCTCTGTTCAGTGCAATGCAGCAGCCCCTTGCTGAGTAGGTATCACAATGCAGTGGCATTTTTCCTTTTCTAAAATTTGTTTCGTGTCTGCTGCAACAAGCAAAATAATAATAATAAAAAAAAAACATTACAACAAACCACGTCAATAAATAAGCTGTTTAAGTAATGAAACTACTTTTAGCAATTACTCTACACTTTACCAGGACAAACAAAAAAGATTCTAATCATGAAGAAATGTTTGAATTATGTAAGTTCTACAGCCCTTAATTAAGTTACATTGTAATATTTTTTAATTGTTTGTCTTTAAATAAATTTGTTAAATACTAACTAATTTTCAACTGCATTTTTTTCATCTGGAATGTTCAAAGAAACATTGTTATGAGGGCATAAAATGTTTCTGTAAAAACAATAAACTTTTTCAATCTAATCTGAGAAGGCGGTTTCCCTGACAACCAGAACTATGCAATTATCACCTCAGAGAGTTCAGCTAGCTAACGCAGAATCCAAATGTCCTTAGCAATGATTAATTAATTTAAGATGCATTTTCTCACTTTTACTTTGTTTACTTCCTGCTTGCTTTGTATCTTGCATTAAAGAACACACTGGTGTCTCAAACTTCACTGTACTTTTTGCTTTACTAAATAATTTTTGTTAGCTGGTTATTATTTTGCAGACAAGGTAGACTTGATTTTCTCTTTATTCAAAATCGAAAAAAAAGAAGCATTATATTTTGATCTTATGCTCAAGGAGCACACTTCAGTTACTTAGCAAGACATATTTAAAGTTCAGCAGCAAGTCCACCTGTCAAAAAACAAAACAAATGCAAAAGTTGTAGAGTGGCCTACTCAAAGTCTGGACTTAAATCTAATTGAGTTGCCTCCTTATCTCAATTCCTAACCTTATGTTTTTATGTTCTTGCTCGTGTAAACCCTGCCAGTAAAGACTGAAGACACAATGGACTTCATGTGTCTTTGTTTTGATTTCTTACAGGTTTACTTTGATCCAAGTTTCCCACCAGCTGTTGAAATCTGTTCACTCTTTTGTAGGATCATTATGGAGTCTGATAAGCTGCTTCTAATCTCCACCTGTGTGATCATCTAGCTGCAGAAACGCTGAGTCATACCTGGATTGATTACTGATGCATAACATATGACGTGCTATATTTGGCTTAAGTCAGCATCATCCAAATTGTCTCAGTTTCCCTTCAAACTTCACCAAATGTTTCACACCCGGATGTCGATAGGCAGCCAAGCATCCACTCCTTCCATTTCGACCTTCAGAGCGCAAAACACATTTTTCTGATTTTTGGAGCCGAAGCTGCGCTCCCAGAAAATATGATAGCACGAACACTTTACATATCGCAGCGTCTGATCTGTCTCTCTCAGCCAGCAAGGCTGACAGATCATCATCTGAGACGGAGGATGAGGAGGTGGAGGCTGGACGAAGGAGAGATAAGGAGAGAAACAGCGGGTGGAGTGGTGTGTTTTCCAGTCTTCAGAGTGTGCGTGGGCGTACGTAGCCTTACTTTGAAGTGTTTTCCTGCTGGGGACGGCAGTTTCTCACAGACCCCTGCCTAGAATCGAGTTAGATGCAGAGAAACACAGAAAAATAGAGACAGTGAGAGAAAAGATATATGGATGCTTCAAACAACATTCATGAAGGAAAAGCTGACCCTTGTCTGTGCATGACTCACCCAATCTCTGTATTTCCGTCTGACCAATCAGGTTTTCATTACCAGCCCTCCTGAGCTAAAAACATATCCACAGAGTAAAAATAATGACCCACTGTTGAATATGCACACAGCTTGAGAAGTTGTGAACACGTTTAATAAATAAATGTCGGAAAAAAGGAAGAATCTTTTCAAAATTGTGTTTTAGCTTTACTTCACATTAAGGAACAGCATGATTATTTAACTCCTTTAGAACAAGACAAGTGTGAAAAATCTGTTAAACTAGACAGCAGATAAAATCGTTTTTAACTGAACTTCACAATGGCTTCAAAAAATACAGTGTTACTACAAAGGATATATGTAAGAGACATAAAGGAAGGTTTTGACATTACAACAGCAGTATTAGAATCAAAAATATAAGAATAGACCTATGGGAACATAACTGTTTTTACACTGGTCAAGCAAGACACATAATTACCTTTCTGACCTTCATACAAAACACTATGGTAAAAAACTAAATCTTCACATCCCCCTGAACAAAATACCCCCTCAGTGCCACATGGTTTTGGTAACATGATATGGAGATGTTTTTGTGTAAAAGAGTAGTGATAAGAAGAGTAGATCAGAATATGGATGGAGTTAAATATGAGGCAATCCTTAAGGAAAACTTGTTAGAAACTTTAAAACATACAAAACAATTCACAAAGCAGCACAAAGACTCCAAACATGCAACCAGAGCCACAGCAGGATGGTAAGAATGGCCCAGTCAAAATCAAGACCCATGTCCAATTCCAATATGTAAACAATAGTTCACAGATCCTCTTTTTCCAATCTGACTGAGCTAAAGCTGTCTTTTTTTTTTCCTCATCCAGTAGATCTACAGAAGCTGGTTTGTACGTACCTCAAAAAAACTTGCAGATGTAATTGTCGTGGTAGTAGCAATGTCAAATCAGTGGGTTTGAATAGAAATGCCCGTCACACTTTTCAGATATTTATTTATGAAACAATTAGAAAACAATGTACCGGATGGATCTTTTTCCATCCATCTCACAATACTCTACTATTTATATTTGATCTAACTCATACAATCCCAATGAATTAAAATATTGTAGTTTATATAGTTTCTTTTCCACACTCTATGTGGAAAAGACCAAGAGTATAAATATGTTTCCAAGTCTTTATATCTGTCCAGGGTGCTTGGTGGATAGAGAAGCACTGTTGCACATTCACATGACTGTGGTTTCTTATTGTGTAACTGTATCAATTTATTGGGTTTATTTCTCAAACACCCAGCAGCTCCAAAATTTGTGCCAAGTTCACACCCTTTGAGAATTAATCACCCTCTTTTTGACATTTCCCTCCTTCATCCTGATCCAGGAGGTTCTTTATCTCTTATTTTATTCTTTAATTTTCTGCATCCTTCTTTCTCCGTGGTCTGTGTAAGAACCACGTTCCCAGCAGCAAGCTCTCCAGCCGAGTCGATGTGAACTTTTAAACCACCTCCTGCACTGAACATCCTCTGGACTGTTTTAACTGAATAGCCTTTAATCTCAACTTGTTGTAGTATGATCCTTGCTTATAAAATGTAGCCCATAAAATTTAACAGTGGGAACATCATTCCCTGGTAATTATGTAAATTATTATTAAAATTTGCTTTAGTATCTTAGTTTCTCTTTGAATGTCCTTCGTGAAAGGAAGGAAATGTTTCTCCAAATTAATTATTTGCAGCCAAATCTGTAATTGGCATGTTTATATGGTCAAATTAATCTGAATAATATTAACAAGTTTCACAAAAAAAATTGAAATATAAAGATGCCAAAATTATTTCCTCTTCTGAAAGTGTCTGGGGTTTGAGTTATTATTTTGATGCTATTTTTTACTGGGTCTGGTCAAGTGTAAAAAAATAAAAAATAAAAATGAAATCCAACCCTCCATCCAAAAATCACATATGAACTTTTGTTTTAATTCTTTTGAAATGAGCTACGAAGAGCAGAGAGCTCTGAAAAATTAAATATCGAAAAGTATCGAATTGACAAAGTAAATGAGTAGCAATCCCATCTTGCAGATTAAAAAACTAACAGAATCCCTGTTAGTTTGAGTGCAGGAAAATAACCTGTATTTAATTTGAATGCTGCGGTCATTTTTTTTTTTTTTTTTTACACATTAGCACAATTTCAGTGAAAGCATCTTCCCTCCTGCAGTCTCTCTGCTACTGTTATTTTTTTCCCCCATTCTGATTTTATTTATTAACTTAAAAATCACCAAGGAAACGTCACTAGCGCAGCACAGAGACACAAAGACATGCATACAAGCGCATGTATTTTCAGAGCGATTTAAAGTCACCAATTTAACTGAGTGAATCTTGAACCCAGGACCTTCACAATTTCCATCAGCCCAATCTGTTGCTGCTGCAAGGAACTATAGTGCCCTGCGCTTCCTTATTTATTTATTTTAGTGAAAAATAGTATTGCTCTACAGATGATGATGCCCAATTAGTTGTCCTGATGTAAATTCAAAAGGAGAGAAAAGGTTACAAAATGCTGTATTTTCTCTGCTTTAACCCAAAATATTAAGCTCTAGCCACTGTAAAATCTTGTATTTTGTTCTACTTTGTCTTAAGTTATGTACAGCAAATCTCTCTTGCTTTAACAATCATTTTTACATATCTGTTGTTATAACAGTGGTAATTGTATCATAAGTTAACTAAATATATTCTGTGACAGTTTGATGACTTGGCTATTACAGAACATTGTGGAACAATGGCTTGCACTTTCACTTTGTGACCCTGTGAAATCAACTCATCGCAGACAAAAACATCACTGCGCCATGGAATCAATGACTCAACTTTGCCTATAACTCCCTCTGAACCAAATATGTATCTGTAATTCACCACGGAGCGATCTGTTTGAAAAAGTATTAATTGAGACATATTGAATGGGTAGGAAAAGGTGATTAAGCTCACCTGTTTGTATCGTTTTGATAGTGTTTGGGTCCATAAAGTGTAAAAAAATATATTTACTCATTCATTAGACACTCTCAAAACATGAACTGGAGAAACTTGTGTCTTTATTTTGCATTTAAATGCAAGTCTGAAATATTTTTATTTATGCCTTCACACTCTACAAAAGCAACGCATCACATGTTGCCCATAGAAAACAGCACATGAGGGGAAAGGCCACAATGACAGATCTATGTACAGGTTTCTCAAAGTCATCAGGTGCCTAAAAGTCTTTTTTTTTTTTTAACCCTTTCCATAGTCACTTTACCCCTCTGATGTCAGTTGACACATTTTTTTTCCCAACTGGTTCTGATTGGTTTCATTCTTGACTTTTTTTGCGCGCCTCCCCGCCGGACTTTAGCTCCATCAGCTCCACTTCGTGCTTCGCCGCGGTCTCCAGCACTTTCTGCTTGTTGTAGAACACAACAAAGTTATTGATGATCGGGTGGATGGGCAGAGCGATGGCGATCACCCCGCACAGAAAGCTGACCGCCGCGTTGCACTTGCCCAGGGTAGTTTTGGGGTAGATGTCTCCGTAGCCCACCGTGGTCATGGTGATGATGGCCCACCAGAAAGACTGCGGAATGCTCCTGAAGAGCGTCTCCGGGTGGCTTTGCTCCATAGTGTAGGCCAGCGCGGAGAACACGAAGATCCCCACGCCCATGTACATTAGGAGCAGCCCCAGTTCCTTGAGGCTCCGCTTCAACGCGTAGGTCAGGGTCTGCAGGCCGGAGGAGTGGCGCGCCAGCTTGAAAATACGCGCGATGCGCATGATGCGCAGCGCCTGGACAGCCTGCTGGACGTTCACCAGCTCCATCATGGACGTGCTACCGAGCAAAGTGAGGGACAGGACCACGTAGAAAGGCATGATGGCCATGAAGTCTATGATGTTCATGATGGAGAGCGCAAAGCGCACTTTGCTCGGAGACGAGGCGAGGCGCAGCACGAACTCAGTCGTGAACCACAGCATGCACACAGTCTCGATCGCCTCCATGGTCGGGTGTTCCACCAGCTTCCCCTCCGCATTTGTCACCTGCAGCTCCGGGATGGTGCTCACACACATCACCACGGCTGACACCAGGATGGAGAGAAATGAAGCGATAGCGATGATGCGCGCCGCCAGGGAGGAATCCGGCTTCTCCATCAGTCTCCAGAGGTACCTCTGGCATCTCTGCGTGCGGGTGATGCACTGATCCACATCCAGATCCTCTAAAATCGCTTTCACTTTGTTTGCAATCTCTTTCAGCTCTTCCTCCTTCTCGCTCAGGTAACTTTTGCAACACTCATCCAAAACGCTCTGGTCTATTTTCCAGAACTCCATCTCCTTGATAAAGCATATGGGGCAAATCCCGCTTTTTATGTGGATTTCGTCGAAGTAATACACATCTATGATGCACTTGAAGGAATCGGGATCCCGATCAAAGTAAAACTCGTTCCTGCCCGGGTCGAAGTCATCACAGAGGGTGGAGATAAGTTCTGGGTTGTGGGCTGAGCAGTTGGACAACTCCGCCAGCCTGCTCTCCGGGTAGCGCTTCAGATCGTCCCCGAACAGCACCACTCTCACTCCACCGATGTTCACAGTGATGTCCCCTTCCTCGCTCAAAGCATTTCTATATTTTGGTTTCGGAACCGTCCACATTTTAATGAAGAGATCAAGCGTTTAAACTACAAAATGCACAAGAACAGCAGACTAACTACAACTGATGCCCATATTCTTGACGCTCTACGCGTAAAGTTGATGTCTTTCAGACTGTTTCGTGTCCTGAATGGCACAGCTTGAGTGGCAAGCTCTTAGCACCCTCTCTCTCTCTCTCTCTCTCTCTCTCTCTCTCTCTCTCTCACTGTCTCATATTAAACAGACCCACGTGCACAAGCACGCGCACGCTGACACCAGAAGGTAACAATCACAATATCCACTTCCAGCCACATTTTCCTCTTCGCAATCTGATTGTAGTCAGACGCAAATGAACCCAACCACGCTGTTTCCATTTAAAACGCATTAAACTGTTACATATTTTATGCACTGGGTAATTAGAGCCATGTTGTGCATCTTTAAGTCTCTCGGGAGAAAATATACCATATTCTGTAGAACAGGAAGGAAGAATAAGTCAAAAGTTGTTTTTTATTATTATTATTATTTTTTTTTATCAGGTATCATATTTTGTGAAATGGACCAGATATTAGAGAAACCGGTTACTTTACACAACAGAGAGAGTGCTCTCTGGTGACTGGGAACTGTACAGCAATAATTTCTAAACAAATTTATTTTAATACATTTTAGGTTTATGACTTTGCTCTATCTTGCAAAAATGTGAAAGTCCCTTGTACCTTATCATCATGTTATATCACAACCTCCACACTTGGGTTTTATGTGATTGATAAACCCAAAGCTGTGCTTAATAGTGAAGAGGAAGGAAAATGAAACTTGATTTTCAAAGCTCTTTGATAATTTAAATCTAAAAGTATCATATTGAATTGAATGTAATGACCAGTGTCTTTCATAGCTACATTGTCAGACAGTTGTTAGTTTTTGATGCTATAGTAACAAGGCTTTTCTCTACCATCACAAACATAATGGAGGGCAGTTTGATGGACCATAAGAGGTCTAGATGGAACAACATGCTTTGGCCAGATGACACTAAAGCTGAGTGAATGTGTGGGATAGAATCTCATCTTCACTGTTAAGTACAGTGGAGGGTTGTGATGCTGAGGGCCTATCCTAAGGGGTGTGCTACTGGTAAAATAGGGTCGTACAAAGCATGAGGAGCAAGGTGACAGTAATATTTTAATGAGGAACTTTTTGAACCCAGTGAACAAATTTGTACTCAAATTAAAGTGTGAAGTATTTTTTTTTATTTTTCAGTGTAAGTATATGCAACTGCAATAAAAAGCTTAATTTCATTTCAAGGCTTTTTAAACAACTTTGCCCGAGGTGCCAATTGGAAGCTTCAGATTCCTAGAAAACATTCAGTTATTTACAAAGTTAAGCATTCTTGTGACAAGAATGTGACGTCCATTCCCTGAAGATAATATTTACACTTCTTTCCTCCAAAAAAGATGAGGTTTTTATATACACAGCTCATTATTATGTGCAAGATGTTGTTCTAAGACAGGTAGCTTTTTATAATAATGCTGCCTTTCAGGCCCTGACTGCCTGAGGCCGATTAAGTGCTGCTTGTCTGTCGGGTCATGTTGTTGACGGCTCACTAATCTCCAGCATGTTGGTGCCGATGTGGAAGCAGATGTAGGAGGAATACTCCTGCTGGCAGAGCCCTGGGATGTCACAGCTCACCTGTTTGGGAGATAACAAAAAACTATCACAGACTCAAAGACTCAAGCATGAAATTGATCTTTGCACCACCAGATCTTTGCATGTTTATACAACATGCAAATTTGAATTAAGTGTTTAAATTATGACTTAATTAGGATGCAATGAAAATATTTCCAGCCAAGTAATGTATGATAAAGAGGGCAACTTCAAACAGTTTCCGCCCCTTCTTCATCTGAATTTGAATTTCCGTTCGGAGTATTTATTTGGAGTTTGTCAACTTGAGTTTCTGACAACAGAATCAACTTTTTTCCAATGCTAGCTTGTGATGTGTATCTTGTTACATGTTATTTTATATCCTGGGCCTCAACTCTATCTTTACCTGACTACAAATTAGCTTGAATTAATTTGCAATTATAATGATAAACATACAATTTTAAGAATTACAGTGCTGAATCTAAGCCCATCAAATTCTTCATCTATCTATCAAACTAAGGAATAAAGTTGTCTTTTTAGCAGTTTTGCCAACATATTTCTGACTTGATGCTAACAAAAACTTTCTACCATACTCCAAGACATAGAGCTAATCATCAAAGATAACTCATCAAAATAACAAAAAGTAGGTCACCCATTTATCCATTTGACTTCTGCCAAGCTTATAAAAATTGTCCATTGATTATTGAGGATGCCATAAATAAGATTTGACATCTCATTTTTTAAATAAAATATAGTAAAGAAAACTGAATTTATGATGAAACCAAAGATAAAATATTTAACAGAAGAGTCAGCTTTCTGACCTCCTTCATGCTGGCAGTGGGGTCCAAATGTACAAACAGTGAGGAAAGTTCCTCCTTCAGCTTCTTTGAACTCTTCCTGTCCGTTTCCAGGAGTAAAGCCTGATAGTTCACAGGTAGTCCATACCTGTCCAAAGACATCACCAGAAGGCCAATTAAAATGCATCAGCTGTTCATTAGTAAAGACAGAAAAGGGTTGCCAGTATTCAGAGTCACCTGAGTACTGATTCCACAAAAACTCTCAATGCTTTCAAATGAATCCAGGCGATGAACACCTGAGTGAAATTCACCTTCAGCCAACGCACAAAGATCCCCTGTGGAGAAAGTGGGGAGTGTGTTAAAACACACAACATCATCTTGAGGTAAAGCCCCACACCTGACTCACATACTGATCCTTTTTATGAACAGCGAGCTTCATGATCTCCTGTTGCTTCCTCTCCTCCACATCAAAGCTGTAGTCCCGCACAATGAACCTGCATGAATCACAGACTACATTATGGTAATCGACACAGCTATCATGGACGAGTCTCCCAATGGGGGAGTTCTCTGGAAATTCCTCCTGCTTACTTGCTCTCCTGAGCTTTGGCTTTGAATTTACACACAGCTCGCTTGAAAAGCGTCACCGTGAAGATTGCCCCTTCTCCGTCCTCAAAAATCTTCCTGAGTGTCAGAAGGAAACATGCAGAAATGCAGTAGTAAAGGACAACAAGAGGGGACCTGTATCTTAAGATATTTGTTTATATTATTGTTGATGAAAAGCTTTAAACTATCCTGTTATGCATTGCAAAAGCATTTATATCCCAGAAACACTTTCCAGGATATAGACTGCAAAAGACTTGGGGCTTAGAATTAGATTGGCTTAGTCAAAGTCCAGACCTATCTTTAAAAATTGTAAACTTTTGCAAAGTAGTGTAGCTGGTTAAATGTTAGCAAACTGTTGGAGAAATGTAAGGCCAGCTTACAAAATTAATGACAAAACGTTTCATGAGAGGAGCTATAAAATGTCTGGGAGCAGCGGCGGTTCTTGCATGAATGGCATGCTGGGAAAGCGCCTCTTTCTGAAACCACCGACCGATTAAAATGAGATAATGAGATTCTAGATAGTTCTTGTTCAACTGGAGACTCTGCTGATGCTTTGTGTTTTGAATTGATAGAAAGTTTTTAATTATTAAGACCTTCATCTGGCACCATTCTGTGCTTGGAATACAGATATTCCCTCCCTGCTGCTGATCAAAGCAGACTCTTACTTTCTGCAGGTAATTTAACACCTGCTCACATTTTGACCTCCTGGAGGCTGACGACAGGAGTTTTAGAGCTTTCTGTTGCACTTGCACTGAAACTCACCTGCTCGACCGCGGAACCACAAACTCTGACAGGGATTCATAGCTTTTCTCCCACTGCAGATATTTTTCTCTGAGATGGATGAAACAGGAAGAAACTGTTGAACATTTGCAGAAAATCCCAGGATGAATACAAACAGAAAAAGTTGTTAGCATACCAACCTGCTCACCACCACCAAGAGAGTTGTTAGATACTCAGAGACAACCAGGTCGTCTTTCCTCAAAACATCATTCAGACTGCGAGTTTGCAAATTTCCACTGAAAACACCCAAAACTCACTTCAGCATCTTATACTGCTCATTTAGGTAAATAATATGCATGCCACTCACTTTAGATTGAGTTCAAGGCTTTGCAAGGAGGCTTTTAGGCTGTTGTAGGCTGTCGCTCGAGATCTTAGCTCATTCTCCACCTGTGATATTTCCTGCAGAATATTCAGCAATTGTTCACGTGACTATCAACATTAGAGGCAAAGCAACTTGTGATTTCTTTGTCTGAGTTAGAGAGACAAAGGGACTACCACAAGCAATGAAAGTAAAAACTGCCCTTACTGCTCAAATTTTGATTCAACTACTTAAATTGATGCTTGAAGGTAATAAAACCTTCATATTTCAGGATCATAGGAAACATAGTTCTGAAACTTTAGATTAAAAACAAAAGCTGACTAACCACAACCAGTTTTCAGTTATGCTTTAAAATGCATCACGCACACCTCTGTGAAGATCCTATGTTTTTATGATGTCAAAGAGAACACACAAATTAACAAGAAATACAGTTCAACTATCCAAGAAGGTCTTATCTAACCTTCCTCCTTACATCCTTTAGTCATACTCATAGTTTGCAAATGATCAATAGGACCTCATTGCACAAAGCTATAAATCAGGAGGGACAAAAACCCTAAAAGTACATGCTGTTATATAGGCCGTCTCCAATAATTTGAAAAAATATAAGACAGCAATGATAGCAGAAACTACTTTTAGAGGGTCCCCGGAGGCTAAATGTAACACTAAGGAAGCTGCAGGAAAATCTGCTAAACACTAATGGTTTACATGAGACAAAAATCTCATACTTTCTAAACATGTCTGAGCAAAAACATTGGTTTGGTGAGGGTTGGTCAAAATTCCTTCACAGCAATGTAAACAAGTTTTTGTTATTGCTAACATTTTATGGCAGTTGTTGCCACTAACAGTGTTTTATTCATAGTGTTTGTTTATATCTATTTCCCTCAGTAAATTAAGTCATCATTGACTAACTGTTTAAAATGTTATTTGTTAGATTATCTAAAACAGGGGTGTCCAAAGTCGGTCCTCGAGGGCCGGCATCCTGGATGTTTAGGTTCTCTCCCTGGTTTAACGCACCTGGATCGAAATTGATAGAAAGGATGTAAGTTTTATTTATTTATTTATTTATTGGTGGGAGAATATATATGTAGCATCCGGATGCACACTCCTTTCCAGTAGATGGTGGTAATGCACATCAGTAAGTTGCTTGCCAATAGTCATAAAAAAAGAAGAAGAACCACCTGGATCCAATGATGGCTGGTTAGAAGGTCTAAGAAGAACATTGACATGCTGAAAAGGTTGTTACTACCGCCAGGGAGAGAACTAAAACTTGCAGGATGCTGGGCCTCGAGGACTGACTTTGGGCACCCCTGATCTAAAAGATTTAAGCATTTTATAGCAAAAGCAAGAAATCTGTACTTTTTCATCTTTTTGTATTTAATTAAAAAAAAAATTAAATTAGATTCCCAAATCTTCCACTCAGGGCCCATTTAATCTTGGTCCGGCTTTGCTACACACTCCATTACTTATCCATTGTATACCCACTTTGAATCACATTAATAATTCATAAGTCAGAATCAAGCAGCTTAAACTAAAGAAACTGGTGAAAATGAACAAAAAGCAGTCTAATCAGAAACTTCAAAACTCCTGATTAAGACCACTTTAAAAAATTACAAGAATGTTCAGATTCTCAGAAGAACACAACTTGGTCCTAAGTGCATCTTCAAAACTTTGTACCTTGTTGATGATATCTGTCAGGGTGGAGAGCGGCAGAGCTGTGGGATACTTGGCTTTGTCCCACTGAAATTTGGTGACCCGATTCATCAGGTCCACTGTGAAAAAAAAATAAAATAAAAATAAAAAAACAAGCATCAGACTCAAAATAGGAAAACAGCTCTGCAAACAGCAACATCATGAACTGAGATAAAAAAAAATCAAAGAGAAATCTCTCAGCAGATGTAATGTGATACCTCTCAGAGATGCAAGGTAAGTTTGTAATGGTGACGGAGCTGTGCTCTTTTGATTCATCCTGTGGTCTAACAAAGCAGATTCAGGTCAGTCTGGTAGGTTTTGAAAAACAGCTGGGTGAGATGTAGTGTGGATGTAGCTTTTACACACAAGCATATTTAATGTTTTATTAGCTGGATCCAACACCCTCCGATTGTTTTGGTGTGTGAATTACCTCCGTTGGCTAAGTCGTGTTCCTGAACTTTGTCCCCAGTTGGCTCCATCACTTCCTTCAAGCACTGGCAGGTTTTTTTGATCAAACTAATTAGGAGATAAGAATAATATTGAATAAGCATATTTAACTCACTGATTTCACATCTTTTTTTTAATAATTTTTTTTTTTTTTACATTTTTGTTAATGATGTACAGTGTCTTTGATATTTCAATTGTATCCAACATTTTTTTAAAATAAATCCATAAAAAACTGTGGCCTTCCCCTGCACCCGATTGAGTCAATTAATGATCAACGCAATTACAGCTCTTCCCTGCATCTAGAGACTTTTATGGAGAACTTTCATCTTTGTCTTTGCTGAAGAAAAGTATCCTTGCGGCATGATGCTATTATATCATAGTTTTTGACAGTATGTATCAAAAATGTGAAAAAGTTAAAAGAACATGCTTCCGCAAGGCGTACCACAACCCAACCTCTCTCTGTTCCATTAAGACATTTGTTCTAAGATGTTAACGAAAATCCATTATTTGGAGTAAACATTATCTTCATGCTGAGTGTCTTCTTCTTCCTGGAACTGTGGGTAGCTGCTGGCTTCATCTGTTACGCAGCACCAGCTCAGATAGACCAACAATGAATTTAAAATCAGGAGGGAAAACTAAACGTCACCTGTCCCTGACCATTAATCATTCATGATGTAGACTAAGCACATGTTCAGAGCTCCTGGGTTAAAGGGGAGACAAAGCTACATGGTAGGCTATATCAACAGAATGCGTTCATCTCTTGTTGATTGTATGTTTGTTTTACCTTTCAGTTAGCGCGTCGAGTTTTGACAAATCATCTGACACTCTGACCAGACTGTCCAGAATCCCCACCTGCAGCCTCAGCAGAAACACAAGCGATAAAGTTTAGAACCTTGTAACTTTTAGAGTTTTCATCCTATGTCACAATAAGTATATTTTTTCTTGTTTTTATTTGTTGGTTTATTTATAATGGGACTGGTAATGCCTTAAAGTGAGTCAGTGCCCAAAGTGACTCTTGCATGCGCAATCACTTCCCCGGGGGAGTTACATCCATGTAAACATGATCACTGGTCAGATAGTAAATACACAATGAAGTCAAAACAGACCAACAACCTATGATAATCAACAAAAATGTCTCCATTATTACTGTTATGCTCCATCAACATCATCAAGTTGCCAGATTATGGCAACATGCCATGGCAATATCCTATATTTTAATCATGACCTAGCTAAAGTTACATGTGCTCATAAAATGTTATTAGCATCTGATCACATTTTTGTTTCCTGTCATTTCAATGTTGTTCAACTTGAATTTGAATCGTTTAATAGTCATTTGCAACACCTTAAGAAAACAATCAACTTTTAGTGTAGGTACTTTTATCAATTGTATTATATATATCACTCATTTGTTTGTGTACTCTGCGATTTCAGGCAAAAAGTATTTCCCCTTCATCTTCCTGTGTTTTGTGTGGCACACTGGGTTTGAGCTGTTTTGTTGTTATCTGAGTTGTGTTGCGTTGTAAAGTTCTAAAAATCAGATTAAAAAAAGAAGAAAGAAACAGAAAAGAAATGGACAATTAGGAAATCTCATAAATAAGATTGGGTCAGACCATTTCCAACTTCATTGGAAATGGACAACGTCATGTCTATTCAGGAAAACCAGGCAATGCTTTCTCTAGATTCCTTAGGATCTGGGAGATCCTAAGGGGTTCCCAGGTCTGTCCAGTATATGTTTTGGGTCAGCTCCAGGATCTCAGGAAACATAAAGGAAGACATCCTGGAAGTATTGTGATGTGACACCAGAACCACCTCAGCTGGCTCCTTTTCCGGATGAGTAGCAACTCTACTCTGAGCCCAATTCAGCTCTAATGCTGAATCCAGTCACACCATGAAGGACACTTATTTCAGCCACTAGTATCCAGGATTTCGGTCTTTGAATCATCGATGAGTATTTTTTTTAAATTAAAATATACAAAATTATTAGCTTCCTATATGCCTTCCTTTTGTTTATTGGATTTTAAAATGACCTTCAATGGAAAGCTTTTTATTCTGATCAACACAGTTATAACCAGATGATACAAAATGTCTGTTTTCTTTTAACCTTCTGTAGTTTACTTTGAGTATTCGTGTTTTGGATCAATTACTATGTATGAAAGCTATGTAAAAAAGACCTGACTTTTAGATTCCAGTGTAACATCTGGTCCTGTATGAGAGCTTTAACAATCTACCTTTGGAAGGTTAAATACAATATATGTGGTGAAAGAGCACCTTCCTGGATGGCAAGCAGGACACTGATCATGCTGAGTGAAACGGGTCAGATGGAAATGTTGCCTCAAACTGTAGAGAGCAACCTGAGCCTCGATCCCTTCACCAGAGAAGGACACCAAACACCATCAGCGTCCTCGCTCATACTCTACTGTACCACTTTAAACAAAAAAAAAAAAAAAAAAAAACAACAACAACAAGCCTCTTTGTCTTGTGTTCAGTGAAACTTTGCCTCTTCTGTTGTGCATGTCTTACTCACACCCTCACCTTCAGATCTGGGATGGAGAACCTCCAGCATGAGCCCAGGTGGGTTTTAGTAATGGTGCGCTTCAGTTTCTCCACGCTGGTTAAACTGGTCTTGTCCAGTGGGACAGAAATCAACCAAAAGTCTGCCATAATGACTCCTCGTGCTTCACATAGAGGCCATCAGTCATAAATCCAGCACACCAGAACCAGTTTGACATAAAAGAGATCAGATTTTTTCCTGGAAACACATATACATATTAGATACCTCAAACTAATAGTGACTGTATTATTTTATATATGTATATAAATGTAAATATTCTCAATATTTTCCTTAATAAAATTAGAATACAGCCCAGAATTAGCTTTTAAAGCAGCCAAATACCTCCAGGTTACCTTCATGATCCTCCAGTGATGATACCTCTGTGAGTGTTTGAGTCTGAATAGCAGCTCCACCTGAGACGGACTGATGTCTGAGGAGCTCCGTCTGACAGCCATCCGACTCTGTCCTGTTACAGGAAGCTCTCATCTCTCAGGTGACCTGAGCAAACAAACATTAACCGAAAATAAAGGTCATTAATAAACACCATAAAATATTAAATCTTACTTTTTAATGGCTTCTTTTTTACAAAAACTCTAAGCAAAGTAGTACAATATCCATGACTGAACAATGTGTACAAAGAAGTGAAGTAAAACTGAAAAAACAGAAGCATTACCTGTTTTTATATTTACCAACAAGTAAAACTAATATATTGAAATGGTAGGAAACAAAAAATGTGATCAGATGCTAATATATATATATATAAATTCCCTTCTCACCCACAGAGGGTAGTTTTTCTTCCTCTTAGCTCGGGTCCTCTACCAGAGGCCTGGGAGCTTGAGGGTTCTGCGCAGTATCTTGGCTGTGCCTA
>CAEFZY010039865.1:0-18829 GCA_903066815.1 Brachyrhaphis roseni
GCAAACTCCGTGCAGAAAGACCCCGGGCCGGGAATCGAACCCAGAACCTTCTTGCTGCAAGGCAACAGTGCTACCAGGCAGCATGGCTCACTGCCCAGTTCAGGCCTTTCTGGGATCTCCAGTTGAGATTTTTCTTTTGTTTTCTGTACGTTCACTCATTTTAAAATGTTTTCCTAGCTGCAGTTTGACATTTAAAGCATCATCTTAAAAATTATTTATTTATTTGTTTGCTTGCTTACTTAATTTTGGTCATTTGGTAGTTTTGGTTGTTTTGTACTTGATGCTTAATAGACCAAGATAATTAGACAAACCAGGCATCAATTCATACCCGCTGCACGTTTTGTGCCACAATTAGCAAGTGACTTAAGCCATTTTCTTTAATCAGAGGTGATCCTAGCCTGTTTGGCACCATGGGCAAACCACCCTTCTGACGCCCCGTTCCCTCCATAAAGTTGCTGACCTGGGGTGTGGGGGTCAAGTGTCATAAGTATTATTAGGAATGAAGAAGCACTGGGTGAAATGACCCAGAACTGATCCAGAATAAAACAGCATTGGTGTGTGATAATGCTGAAATATAGCACAAGGTCAATTGTGCAGGTTTAGAAGTCCCTACAAAGATTGCTTACCAAATCTTTGCAGGGAAACAACATTACCCTCAAGGAATGATGTTCAAGATAATAATAATATCTAAGACAGTGATAGACTAGAGAGAGAATGCCATTTTTATTTTGCAATCTTACCATTGTACAAAAAAACAAAAACAACTCACTGAGTAATTGCTATAATTTGTTGCAATTAAAGCAAGCCAAAATTAAAACTTGTTTTAGACACTAGCAACAACAGATATCAGCCTAAAATTTGTTTTGTTTGGCAAAGCCTTTCGAACAGTGGATGAGTGCATCTTTAAAGTGCTATTTTTCTAACTTCCTTTTTGATCTAACTTAATATTACTTAAAAAGAAACAATAATGAGGCTACAACTCTTGAAATGTCCTGCTTCCCGCACTAATATTGTGGCATAGTGTGCCTCGGTGCTAATGCTACATTGCATACAAATAGGACCAACAACTGGGGATTGACTTTCCCTAGTTAAGTTTTGTATGCTTGCGCTTAAGTTGCTATCACCTTCAGGCACCACAAGGAGGTGCTGTAAGAATCATGTGTCCAGCACCCCAAGCTTCATTTTGGTTTTGCCCTACTTTATAATTTAATTAAGAGAACGTACTCAAAACAAGACAGTGTTGTGTAACCTTGCAATCTGTGACCAACTGAGAAGCAGAATACAAAAGATTTAGAGTCTCTTCCTGACTGTAAAAGATTTGGCTTAAACTGGAGCTAAAACAAGCCGCTTCAGACGTGTATGTTCTGGAGGCAGTCTTGCACTCTGACCCATCAAGGAGGTGTTGCACAACCAATGAAGCGACTCAAAGAGCTGACATTGACAGGAGTGAGCCATGTCTTTCTGGGCGATTTCTAACACTCACATCTCATATTGCAGAGGTTCATTCACAAACCATCCCGGTTTTACTGTGTGGGACCTGCATTGCTACTATGACTACAATTATTCATAGCTCTTTTTATACCGCAGCCTGTCTCTCCTCCCACTTTCTCCTCCCTCTCATCATTCCCTGTAGAGATGGTGCTGCCTCACTCCAACTACTCACCATGGCAACATGATAATCCCTGAACAGAAATATTCTCACTGCCTTACTCTCTTTTTTAGAGACACAGAGAAAAAGGAACAACATGTTCACACACACTCACTTACACATGGGTGCACAAAGTCACGCCTGCACAGTCATGCACATGCTCCGTTAGAGATGCTCATGCAACCCAGCACACTGGTGTTTACTGGTTAAACGCATATTACCACAAGCCCATGACTTTGATAATTGTTGAGTGTTCTTGCTGACTATTCATCTGTGTATGTGTTGGTGACGATTGAAACAGCATCCATTAGAGTGGACAATTCAGTCTGTGTGCACTAAGAGGTTTGTTAGTGTTGGTTGAACGTGAACCTCAGCAAAACGTCTGCTGAAACATTTTATTAGAAAATATCTCTTTGGTACTTTTGCACCTAAAGTTATTCACCGTTCACCTAGGGTTTTGTCAGCCAGCATACATATATGGGCCTCAAATGGGATAAATAAGAGCAACCAATATGAGTCCCAAAAAGGTTTTTTCCACTGTTTCCATCGTGTCCCTGCAGAGGTTTGCCCACATAGTTTTCAGTGGAATCCAGGTGGCACTTGTTAGAAACACTGAAGGGATCCATGACTTCCCAGAGGTCCAGAGGAGAAGGAATAGATTCTTATATGATGCATGGGTATGGGGGTGTCAAGTTACAACATACAGTGCAATATAAAATACAGAGGCTCTGAGTTACAGAAACTTTATTAGACAAAACATCAACACAACGACAAACAACAAAATGAGAAAAAAAATGTTAAGAAATGAGAAAACAAAAACAAAACATGATGGAAATTTAATAACATAGCATCTTAGATACAAAAACATCACGAGTATAAAGTGTTAACAATGTCTACAGTTTGGTTGTAGCCTACTTTTTGTCTTTTAGTTGTGCTTGCTGTCATTTTGCATTCAGAAAAGGTTTTTTGTATATTTCTTTTTCTCAGTATTCCAGTGTTTTGCCTGTTATTTCCAACCACAGGGCTCCCATATTAGCAACTTCCTTTTTAGCATAAACTGCAGAGACTTTATTCCAGACATATTTGCAGAGTTACACATGCCAAAACACTTTTTCTGACTATGTTCTGCAGTTTAATGAGAACTCCTCAGTTACACTCACTCCAATCATTCGATCAATAATGCTCATTCTCCTGACAGACAAAGAGGCTGGAAAAGGAGTTTCAGGACAGATCAATAGGCTCATTCACAAGTCAGGATACCTGTACATACTCTAATCAGGCATATTGATCTTGCAGATGGGGCCTAACTGGATGTAAGCAAGCTAATTAATTATGTTGTCACTCTTTTTAGAACACTCCTTGAGGATATTACACAGATCTTATAGTGACTACTTTATATACGTGATTCAATTTGACATAGAGGTTTGTATGCATAATTAGGGTGGTCAGGTAATGTGATGTGAAGATTTTCTGTGAACTTATAGACAAAACAATGAGTCAAATGCAACATAGTGTAACAATAAATTGGTTATCTTCCTGTTCAGGTCACGGATTTACTTTTTGGCAATTTTATAGAAGACAGCGCCACAGTTAGATGCACTGAATATTAGTGTCTAACATTGACCACTAGGTGGTGTCTTGAGGCAATACAACCCCAGGAGGTACACTAGATCACTTATAAAGGAGAGTATTCTGAAGTCTGTGCACAGATTTATTAAAATGTTTTATTGGAGAGTCATGTGCAGTGGCCTGCTAATGCATTTCCTTATATTCCTTGGTCTTTTCATGTTTTAGTGCTGCCGTGGCACTGGATGCTGCAGGGTCATATGTTCCGCTCCTGTGAAAGGCAGCCTGTGAGAGCAGTAGTGATAGACCAGCTCAGAGATGCTGGAAAACACACAGCTGCTCTGATCCAAGGTGTAGCCCAATCCCTTGCTGCTCTTAGTCTGGGCCACAATGATGTGAACACAACTTTGACTGGTCCTGACGGAGCCAAACAAAAACAGAAAAGAGAAACATATAAATAATACATATTTATGACTACACTTTCAAAAAAAAGAGACAATTTTACAAGCAGGAGTCCTGAAACTACTGATGTTGTAAACTGGAAACATCATCACTCCTCTAATGAGGCTGTGTATCTCCTGAGTTCAGTGAATGGTTAAATGGGGTTAATGATGTGAACTCCCAAGTGCATGAGCAGCGTACAACAAATGGGCACTGAGGCGCATGAAGACACACTATTACTCAAATCACACACATCCTCTCATTGTCACTGCACTATATAGTCTTGGCATAACTCTGGTAAAAGGAAAAAAACATTAATAATTGTTCCCCTTATATTTCATCTGAGGATAACAACTTAGTAGAGGAATCTGCTGGTGACTGAAATCAGTTCTTTTTCAGCTTGATCAGCCCTGATCTGTGACTCTTTGTTTTCTGATCAGTAAATGCATCACACCTAGGAATTACGAGATCATATCAATGATGACGTTTTTGCAGTGGACGCTATCACTCAATGAAAACACATTCCTACATTGTCAACACAGACGCAGGTCTTTTTAACACCAGAAAAGAGTTAAAAAAAAAACAAGCCAAGTTAAACTCTGAATATATTTTTTACAGATACACCGAGAACTCAACTTTTTACTAACATTGGCCAATTTCCAGTCCTTATCATTGACCAGCTGGTGGGAAACTAAAGCAATCCAATGTTTTCTCCAATTAGTGAACGCACAACTAAATCTATTAACTACAGCGCTCTTTAATGAAGACACTGTTACTGAAACAAACGGATACAAAGTTTGCTGTTTTCAGTGTCATAAATGTTGCATTTTAAAAGAAAACTCTGATATGGAGACATGTCTGCGGTTTCTTCAGGGTTTGAGACACAAAAGAGAGCAGGATAAAACCGGAAAACTGAATACAATACAGCAACATTGCTCTATTTTATACTTTTGAAGTCACAAAAAATGTCTGTCATTGAACACAATAGTTTTGCAAATGTTAGTATCTTCACGTTAAAGCAGCAAACTGTAGCTTTTCTAGAATATCCACCCAAAGACTGCTTTTTAACTACTCCAAATTGGGATGTAAAAGTAATTTCACATAAAGGAAATACTGAAAACAGTTTAAAATGTCAACTCTGCAAAAGATAAGTAATTTTAAAACAATCAAAACGGTTCTACTGCAACTGCTGCTTTGTTACCCTTTTTTCTAAAATAAATAATACCCACTAGCAGAAGGAAAACAAGAAAACCATATTTTGAATATTGTTCATCTTGTAATAAAGAAACATCCAACTCAGCTGAAATCTGTATCAGAAGATCAGATTAAGAAAACTGATTAGTGATTAAACTCAGCGGAAATAATCACTTAGAAACTGAACATTCTGCATGCACTGCTCTTACATACATATATTTACTTACTTTAGAGCGATGGAGTATTTACTAGTCCCTGATTCGCTGTCTCTAACCAAGAAGCTGGCTTCCCTGCAGCGCTGCAGCTGAGCCTCAGCCTGCTGTCGACTCACGCTGCCATGGTACCAGCTTGAAGAAGTGTGTGAACGGGGTGGAAGAGAAGGGTACGAGATCCAAAGAGAATAGATCACTATCATATAGCACAGTGACATACAGTCATCTATCATCTGTCAAGTGTATGATATGTAAACACAAAAAAGGCAGAAACAGGGAAAATGAAGGACAAAAGTCAGCTGTAATTTACTGTCAACTTGATTAACTGTTTACAGTTTGGCAGATAATCATAAATGTAGATGTAAAAGGGTAAAGTGACTGTGACAACATAAGCAGTGTGTTCAGATCCATAGTGTTGCTGACAGTAGCTGCAGGCAAGCGACCTATATAAACACTAAAGATATTCAAACAGAGCATGAAAAAAATAAATTCAAACAGGCTCGAAGCATGTTCCCCACATTTAAAGAAAGGCCACGCTTAACCATATAAGGACAGCTTGACAGGTTTACAAGTAAAATAACACTTTTCTGCCTGCCCTTCATTAAGGTTCACCTGAAGGTTTCGCCCTGAATCTTTATTTACATTTAGCACCATTCCATGAGGGAGAGCTTTGCTTCTGGCGACAAACAGCTAAAATCACAAACGTTTGCAGGGTGACAGGAATTTAGCCTTTTTTCTCTCCTTCAACTACATATGACCTCATGACTTCCCTTGGTAGATGGCAATGGAAATTTGCTGCATCAACATTCATATGGCAAATGCAGGTTTATTTAAGAAGTTATGACATGGCTACAAGAGAACAGTCATTTCCTTAAACTTGCCCATAACAATCAAAGAAATAATTACAAACAGGGCTGGGAGGTGACCCAAGTTTATATTCTTACTACACACAGTGAGCAGACTGTAAATAATGGTGAAACTAATGGTCATCTAGTCACAGTTGAAGAGGGGTAGTAAAGAATGCCATCTTGTGGTTGTTAAGTATCTATAACAACCTGGTAGACAAGCCAGGAAAAAAACTTTTTTGTCCAGCCATAGCAACATAAACCAGTTCCAGCAAATTGAACCTTTGCTGGAACTGGGTTCTTTGGTAAAATGTTTTATAATAACACCTTAAGTGTTTCTGGTATTAAACCAAAGATTAATGTGTGGACAAATATATCATACCCACTGATTAGAAAAGTGAGGAATCTGTGATGCTGTGGGCTTGTTTCTCTTCTGAAGGCTCTTGTTAGAGGGCATAGTATCATAAAGAATCTGAAACACTGCAAGACTTTATGTAGAAATTTACTCCCTTTACCAGACAAATAAATCATTTTTGAGTCTTTTTTAGTGATAATGATTAAAATCTTGCCCTAAACTGGAACCATGTGCTTTGTTCAGATAAGAGTAAGATGAAACATTTTGGTAATGGACACAAAGTGCTTCTGGCATAAAGAACATGATGTGTTCACGTGGATGATGAAAATGAGAAAAGTCTCAAAAATTATAAAATATATAAAATTAGCCTTCCTCCTTGGTCATCTCAAAAAACCTCAGACTCAAATCCTGCAAAAATATATATATGTATATAAATAAACCTGGACTAAGCTGAAGATTTGAGACCATAGAAGACGACCCAGGAATGTTGGCGTATTAGGCAAAAAAGACTGATAAAAATGAGGCTACATTTATTTCAGGAGTGCCAGAGAATGTTAAGGTCCTGTTATGCAGAACGTGTCATATTTACTTGCAGGTGCAAAATGACAGCTCTAAAGCAGGACTTTTATATTTTTATTCGGAGGGACAAAGCTGTGACAAGAGAAGTCTAGCAAGGAGATGAAGGATGTCATTGTCTTACCTCTGCTTCTCCAGGGGCAGAGTGCAGTCCATTTTCGATATCTCCCCGTCCAGAGAGGAACAGGGAGAAGTAGGTGACGGAGGGGACAGTTTAGTTGGACTGGACGAGGGTGAGAGGGGAGACAACTTGAGAGTGGGGTAAGAAGGAGATGGTGAGGTCAGAGGGGAGAGTTTAAGAATTGGAGAAGATGGAAAAGACGTGGAGGAGGAAGTTGATGCAGAAGTTGAGACAAGAGTCTTGTGGCTCCAGTTCCTCGCCTTCAGTGTCTGTTGCTGCTGCTGCTGCTGACGGCCAGAGGTTGCAGTATTCTCTTTACTGGAAGAGCAGTCCACTCCCTCAAACTGAGCTGAAACGAAGCAGGACAGATAATATCAACATTTCATAACAAGTCCTATCAAAGCATGCCAGGGATACTAAGTAAACATTTCCCTGGAAGTCCATTCAGAAACATAGTTTTGTTTCCTCTCTAAAGCAAACACAAAGCTGTTGTATAAAACTGCTGTATAAATGGCATTCTTCCTCCACTCCCTTGTCCTCCACCCTTCCTATCATCCCCTGCCTCCTTTCTCTACCTGACAATGCTCTGACAATGTCCTCCTTTCTCCACTCCCATGGCAGTTCATACTCCCCAGCCGGACGGACATCAGACTCTGGTCGTGTGACAGGGATCCACACGCCCTCGCTGTCGCCCTCCAGTCCGCCTTCGTAGGGCGTGTCGTAGATGTTAGGGGGCGAAGGTGTCCCATCCTCCCCCTTCTCCTCTTTCTGACCTCGGTCCAACAGGACGCATACTTTCAGGAGGTCTTTGGAGCCCCGCCGACGAACCTCTGCCATGGAACAGAGTCAAGAATTTCGGTTTAACAAGACTGTAACATAGGACTATGTGCAAATTCATTGTCAAAGTTTCTGTTCAGTATCAGCGTGCGTTTCAGCATGGTGAAACGCACCCTGTCCTTTCAGCATGGTGGGATGTTCGCACTACAAATAATTTCAATCACAAGTCACTAATTTTCACTAATCCTCTCCAGTGAGATTGGTGACTTGACCATGGTATCTTGTTATAGTTATAGGAGGATAGATTTTCTCTTCTCCAAACTGGGTCAAAATTATAACTATGTGCTCAATCATAAACATCTCTATTCGCTAGTAATATTTGACCAGGAATGCTTTTGCAATATATATCATGACTGAACTCACATTGACTTCACCAGACATTCTTCTTGTGCTTATAGCCAAATAGACCAATGATTGTCTTGCTTGACAGTAAAGCTATTCTCCAAAAGACATTTGGTTTGTCCAGGTGGGGAGCTGCAAATTTCAATTAGGGCTACAAATGTAAATTTTGGAGCAGTGTGTTAAGAAGCAATAAGGTTTAGACATCTCAGCAGAGAATGGCACTGCTGTTCCAGTCATGCTAGTTTCCTGTCAGTGGCAGGTTTCAAGTTTTTGAAGTTAGTTAAGGGACATCTGTTCAAGTATTAGTGAAGATTTATGTATATTTTTAAGCATTTATGTAAAACATAAGTCATGTATGAATTAGTCCAAAAATCCCCTCCAAATTTCATATGATATCCATGTCCATGATAAGTGCATACAAAATTTCTAAAACACTATATTTTTATAAATAAGATCAAATAAGGTAAAGTGTGATTGGGAATAAATTTGTCTGACTTTCTTGTTACATTTTTCAATTACATAAGCAGAGCAATATAATTATTTTGATATTCATCTGAAGCCAATTATCTTCTTTCTTTTACTAAAGTGTATTAATTGGGCACTGCTTGCATGCATCTTGTTCAGGGGAATTTTACTTATATTTCCTCGCAGCCTGACAGGTAGCCTGTGTGTCTGCACTATTGTGTGACCAAACAATGGATTTACAGGAAGAAAAGGTCAGCGCCGTTGCTGATTGGCTGGGTGACCGCACCACTTCCTGACTGCTGGGAAGTGATTGGGTTTAAGACCGGGACCAGGAGAGAAGTTGTGGTGGGATGTGAAGGGTTGGGGGGGAGGGGGACTCTTTGGATTGTTGTCACACACAGGGGACCACGAAGTGTTAGATGTGTCTACTTCTGTGTGTTTGTATGTGTGCAGGGTAGTTGGAGTGCAGGGGCACATTTAGAGCCAATGTTCTATCAAGAGAATGGGGCAAAGGAAACAGAGGCAGGAGACAGGAAGCTGGAAGAGGAAGCTGCACCCATTGTCCCTGCACAACAGTGTTACTATAGCAGCCGCCGGCCAGGAGGAAAGTCTTTGCACAGACAGAGGGTATAGTTTGGCTCCAGGTCCCTTTAAAGTCATTATTTAAAAAGACGGTGAGACAGGGTGAACAGAGGAACATGTAAACAATGTACTGTTTTCATGTGAGTGAGTTTTGACTTATTGTATTGAATCATTTTCACATTCAATGATGATTAATGAGTTGCACACTTATTTAGTCAGGATGCTACCTTATACTCTGAGATAAATTATAATCGCTTAACTTGAACTCACCTGTGATGATGACCTGGGCGTCATATGGCTCCATGTAACCATCATTCACCCCTGCTCTTTCCGCCTCTCGCTGCTCTTTGGTCTTCTCTGCATCAAAAGGATCTGCATAATCCTCCAGGATTATCAACTGCGAAAAGGAAGAGCCAAAATGAAGGCCTGCTATTTTTCAGATGAAGCTTTTCAGAAGAGAACATTAGGAATCCATGACCCAATGAGTGTGTGTGGGAGTGTGTGTGCGTGTGTGTGTGGTGTCCATAACTGAGTGACAAGTAATAAAGGGACAAGCGGAAATGTTTGTGCAAAGAGGTCAGTGCATTGTGTTTGCCTCTTTGATGTGACACAATGTAGTGAAACTACTTTGTGTTCTTTTGAGAGGGATGGAAATTGAATATGAACTGAGGTGAGGAGGGAGAACACAAAGAAAAACACTCAAAACTATGAACTGATGCCTTTCAATCTAATGCTCCTTTGTTTCTGTTTGTGAAAAACAATCTCTTTTTGTGTTTGCTTTGGTTTTATTTTAACTTTAAGATCTTGAAATAACAATGACCAATAATAATTTACTTGAACAAATGTCCCCTAACTAACTTCAAAAATTTAAATTGAAAGAAATGTATTTGGTAAAATTTTATGTTCTTTTTTGTTTTGTTTTGTTTTGTTTGTTTTAAATAAAGGACATTGTAAAGAGAAAAAAAAACATCTTGGATTTTTGTTTGTTTTGATTATTTATTTTCAAATACTGATAATAAGGACCAATATATAAAAAAGATGTGTGTATCTATTTTGGTTTTATTTGCAAAGCAAAGTCAATAGGAATTATTTTTGGTACATTTAAAATCACATTTGGTTCCCTTTTTTTTTTCTTTTTCTCATTGTTTCAGTTTTATTCGCAAAGAAATAGTAGGAAATTTTAAAAATATCTATAGTTTTTTCTTTTTGTTTGTTTTTTAAAGCAAACATTTGATGCAACTTCATTCTGTTTTGGTTCAGTTTTTTAAGAGAGAAAACAATTGTGCATGTTTCTCAGCTTCAGTTTTATTTCAAAGTTAAACCTATAATAATAAATCTTTAAATTCCACTTGCAATTCTAGTAGCTTTTAGTTCAGTTTGAAGTGACTTACCGTAGTTTTTATGTCTGACTTTCCCTTCTCGTCCTCGGATAACTTCTGTTCACTTATCCCATCGAGTTTGGGGGTCTTGTCCTGCTTGTCCACTTTGATCATCCTGCTGATGTACGCCTGTGCCAGACTGGAGCTCCTCACCGGACGGTTTTCATCTGGTGCCCCATTCTCAGTTTTGGAGTTTTTTCGACCTTTCCCAGTGGTCAGGCTGTCCCAGACAGTTCCTCCATAACCTGCGTTTTTGCTACCCAGCTCTGTGGCAGAGTTTTTCCTGTTTCTCCCAGCTAACAAACTCCCCACTCCTCCATCTTTGCGTTGATTTCCCTTCAAACTGTCCCGTGAAAATGTAGGCTTGGGTCTAGTTTGTGAACCAGACTCAGAGGCAGAACGGACTCTCTCAGTTCCATTTTTCAGGTTGATGGGGAAATCTCGGAACCATTTTGCCATGATTGCACTTTTCCTAGGTTTTAAACGCCAATTGATCCGTGTTCTTCAACTTTTTCTTGCATTAGGCTAAGCTTTGCCCATGCGTAACAGCTCCAACTTTTACGCGCACTTATTTCGCCTACTTTGACGTCGAGATGACTTCGGTATGCAGTTATATCTAGCGAATCTAACTGTACCAACCGAGGTTTTTGATAGTGTGATGGTTTCTTGCTGACACTTACTGAGGCTCTGGTGCGTCTTGGACAGGTTTTCTCATCAGAGACTGTTCTGTGGTCACTCTGCACCTGCAGCGACAACTATCCCTGTAGTTTGAAAAGCAGCTTCTGCAGAGCGAACACCCGAAAGAACTGGAAGTTTTTCTTTGAACTCAGTAAAGATCCCATTCCCAGACCGTGAGATGCGAGTGCGTCCAGTCAGCCAGTCAAGAGAAGTGATGAGATGGAGAGACAAGCTGCTGTGAACGGATAAAGCTAGAGTCGTGGGGAGGAGCTGTGTGGAAGGGGCGGTGTGGGAGTGAAAGTCTTCAACGGATGTGGGATAGAATCCACAGTCAGGTTGTGTGTTGATATTGTAAAAAAAAAAAAAAAATGCAATAATAACCAATTAAGATATTGTCAGCCTTAGAGTGCTGCAGGTCTATAAGAATTCTGCAGCACCTCTCCAACCTGGGACCATTACCTAACAAGCAGAGGTCATAAGACAAGCAGGTTTTGTCTCTGATTGGATTGTAAGCAGCAGTGGAGCACCATTGGAACTGTACTCTCCCCATTGTATGTATTCTGTACACTTTGTATTTTCAGTACAATACAGAATCAAGTCATTACTTGAAATTCGGCAGATGCTGAGTGTATCAGAGATGTCTGAGTGCAGAGAACTGGCTGACTGCTTTTTGACATGGTGTAAGAATGATATTCTGGATCTAAACTTGGCAAAAGCGATTATGTAATAAATTTCCAGCGAAACGGAATATGTGGAGCATAAACGGAGAAGAAGCGGAGATTGTGGAGAGATATGCCTTACCATCACTTCTTGGGGAATCAGTTGTGAACTCGATCCTCTTCAGTCATCTGTTGTGGTAGCATTGACCTAAAAATGCTGAACAAGTTGATAAACAACACTTGCTATATTCTTGGGTGTGGTTTTGAGCCTGGACATGTTTTGCAAAGCACATTGCTTAATTGATGAGTAACATAATGAACAACGTTGAAATAATTCAATAATATTGTCTGTAATCAGATAATTTCTGTGAATCTTTAACATCAGTAGACCATTGGGGGTCTTTCCCAGCCTCTTTTCACCCAGAGAACACACTTCTGAAATTGTCTTTCTTCAGGAATGACTCAATGCCCAGGAAGCAACAACTTCAGCATAATTTCCTTCCATTAAGTACAGTAATAGCATTTCTGTGGACACTCAATGTTTGTTAAATGTATCATTCTAAGAGGCATTATTTTGAATGAGCTTCACGTTTTGAATTCATTGATGAAATACATTATCTTTAACATGATATATTAATTTATCTGGAGTCACCTGAAACTTTGTTTATCCCATGTTCTTCAGCATTAGGTCATGGCAACAAGAACAATAAATGTGAAACTATTAAGAAGAAGGTTACATGTGTAGTAGTTTATTGGAATATTATTTTATACACTGTCCATTTCTTGAAGTTCCCACTGGTGTGTTTTCAAATATATAATAGTGTGATGGGACAGGTTTTGTGTTTATGTATTTTTGCTGTCAAAAAAAAAATCTTTTAGGCTTCATATTTGTTTTAACTGCTGTTCACTTTAAGTTTTATTGTAAATCTAGTCTGTGTGATGTATTGGGACAGTGGTGCATATATGAGAATATTTGCGCCATCTAGCGGACAAATTGAAGAAGCAGCCATTCTAAAGTTAAATTGCGTCCACTTTGAAAATCATCGATGTTGCAGTTCATCCTGCAACCGATATTGTCCATTTTAGTTCACTTGTGATAATTTTTCAAACTTTCAAAGTAAATGTCCAAAAATTGTTTAGAACGAGCTGGATGACTGATGTAAGGGTTTACGAATGAAGAGATGGCTAACATGCCAAGCCCCGCCTATTCCAGAGGATCGGGCCAATCAGAGAACTGGATTTGATGGGAGTGGGCGGTGCCTCTTTTTCCCGAGAAAAAAGGTAACAGGTTGCAGTTCCAGCAGCAACGTAATGAACTTGTTTCTGCGGTCGTTTGCGAAGGAGTTGCTTTTCCACACACCTTTTGTGTGGACTTTGGTGGATGTCTGGGAAGATATCTAAGGAATCTTCGGCGACGAGACGAAACAAAGCATAAGAAGAAAAACAGAGGAGATACTTTAAAGAAAAAAAGGTAAGTTTCGGTTGGAACTGGATCTTCTCGAAGCGCCAGACGGCTCAACCAGACAGTCAGTGTGATTTCCCGACAGTTAAACGCTTTAGCAGGGATTTTCTGTGGCTTGTTCCTTCTTTAGACGAATACAGTAGATTACAATGATGATATATTTTTATTTATTTACAAGTTCAACTTGTTAGCTATTGAAAAAAGCAACTGAAGTAGCCTTTTGATAACTATTAATTCTGTGAAGTGAAACAACCAACTTTAAACGGTTAAGTTAAAGCTGGAAGGGTGATTATAACCGTATAAATGTAAAAGAGTCCGTTTTTAAAATGAAAGGAGTGTAAATATTTATTGTATTTGTACACACACGAGGAGTATGGGGGGAAAAAAACAAACACCTGCACACCTGTGCTCTTAGAGCAACGGTTCTAAAAGTTAGGGTGGGGAACACATTGGGGGTCACAACTCAACAAGTGTGGGTCTTAAGAATTTCAGAAAATGGTAAGTAAATCTAGAAATGCTAAAGTACATTGTGAAATAAACTGTGCTAAAACTTGAGTAAAAACAATGAATTGGCTCTTGATGCTGCATGTGGGTTTGTTATACTGCTGTTTAATAAAGTGTTCACACAGCTACTTCTACCTATTTAAACAATAGACTGTGTTTCTGCTCTGCATTTTATGATCGACATGGTGAAAAATGCAATTGCCTTTATGTTCTGAAAAAGGAATAAAAAGATAAAATATCATAGTTACTGAGAAACTACACTGCATGCTTATTCAGCCAATGATTTATGTGACAATATATCATTATATATGTCAATATATCATTCAATAGAACCAATACACTGTTGTATGGGTTCTACTGAATGATAGACTGAAAAAGACAGTTTCATACAGTCAGTTTTACACTGGCCAAGTTTTACATCACTATAAAATAATAAAATCAAAATCCTGTCAGAAAAAAGTTTTCAACTTATTTTTATTCTATCCTAAAGAACATCTATGACAAAGTTCAAGTGGCTTTACGGTTCTATATTGGTTTTATTTAACAGTTAAATGCCACTAACACTTGTACTGACTGCTATATTTTATATAATTAAATGAAGCTAGGTTATAAAAGCAAATCTGAATTGAATTTAGACATTCAAGATGGGTAAATCCAGATTGGGCTACTCTGTGATGAATGTTTGATTTTATTATTTTATAGTATTTTAAAAAGGTTAATATTTTTTGATGAGTTTTTAAAAAATTCATTTTGTACCATTTTTAAAAGTAGTTACTTTTAATCCCATTTTATTACATTAAAGTAAAAAATACTATTGTAAAACCACCTGAAAACAGTCAGAGATTTTCCTTAGGATACTGAATTAGATGGTCAGGAAAAAAAATGACTTCAGTATTGTGTATTTTCATGCAGCTGGCTTCTCTGTCTTTAACACAGCTTGAATGAAAGAATGAATGGCGAGTGAACTGGTGATTTATTGACATTTTATCCCTAAATGAAACCAAAATATATCTGTAAAATCGCATAAAAAGTTATCTAAGTAATATTAAGTAGTGTAATTTAGTAGACGTTTTGGAGGACGTGAAAAAGACATTGAAATTTACTAATGGCATTTGGACTTTATTGTTTTACATTTAATTTAATTTACATAAATCTCGTCTACAAGTTATACTGGAGTATACTAATAATAAATGTCGCCCATGGGCGTATGAACCTGTGAAGAAGCCCGGTCACGTTTTAGCCATTCAGAA
Organism: Brachyrhaphis roseni; assembly: GCA_903066815.1. Classification (NCBI taxonomy): domain Eukaryota; kingdom Metazoa; phylum Chordata; class Actinopteri; order Cyprinodontiformes; family Poeciliidae; genus Brachyrhaphis; species Brachyrhaphis roseni. The sequence continues at coordinate 15,117 of CAEFZY010039865.1, forward strand.
GCACAGGTGTTAAACTGATTTAGCAGGAATGCTTATATTCCCAACTAGTATTTCTCTGGTATTTTGTGGGCTGACAGTTTTAAAAGTTCAGTAATTGAGTTTTCCACGAGGTGGAAATGCTAACCAATATGAGCTCTTTGTGTTCAGTTGCAGTTAATCTGGTTTTACACTCATTAATTAAAACACCAGTGACTGTTTGCTCCTCTGTAATAGAAAAGAGAGCTCAGATGAAACTGATGCAATAAATCTCAACAGATTATAGTTTTGATGTAGGGAAGGGCTCATGAATTGGTGTCACACATTTCACTGAAAAGGCTTCTGCACCTGGCAAGATCCTGACACATCTTTTAATCCACACCTACTTTGGTACAAATCAAACTGGTCTAACATGACAAGCAGTAGATGCCATTGAGTGTGTCTAAAAATCCCACAAATCAGCCTCTTGGTAGAGAGGCACAAGTGTCAGGAATGTGAGGGAAGGGAGGGCCATACTTATGTGCTTCTAATATGGTGTCATTTGTGTACTGTGTGGCAACACTAAAGTCAGTCTTTGTCATGCCAATGAACTACTTTGGACGTGAAAAGAGGAATAAATGGACATTTGTGTGAGTGAAAGAGGAGTAGTGACTAGTTTGGAGAGAGGACAAGGGTTTGGTTTTATGTCAAGAGTGTAATTGAGAAGAAGAATATCCCTCTGCAGTAAGTGGATAACTGTTCACTGGGAGCAGAGAGGGAGTTCTGTTACTTTTAACCAGTCATTGACGTTTCAAGTTATTAATATTTCGCTCAGAAGAAAAAGAAAAATCACTTAGAGAAAGTTTATCTTTTATTTTGGTAGTTTTTCACCCATTACAGTGAAAGACTGTATTGGCTGTCTTGCACCTCTCCTTTTATGGTATGTGACCTGCTTTGCTTGCTTTGCTCATTCCCTATACACATTTCTGGAAATCCTGGAAATGGATGGAGCGATGAAATCACAGAAAGTGAGGAAAGAAGATAGCAGGTGTATTGCAAATGATATTACCATTGCAATATTTACCAGTATAATTGACATCGCAGGATTTTCTGAGTTTCTGAGAAAATCAGAAACTGAGAACTCAGCCTTAGCAAACACGATCTTAAGTTATTGAGAAGTTTTTCAACATAAAAGCATAAGCATTCAGAACAAAACATTTGTTCATTAATATCTGTTTTAGTTTTAATCAGAACATTGTAGTAGCTTTCTTATCCTAGTTTGTGGTGGATCAACACCTTTAAGATTTCCAGATAAAAGTTTGGATTAAGACTAAATACATTGCTGTTAGAAAACCAGTGACTGCAGAACAATATAAAGCATTTTAACGTTTAAAGTTGTTGGAATTAAGAGTGTTAATTTACTGCACTTTAAAGCTACTCAGTTGACCAGCATTATTGTGGCATTCATTTTGTTATCTTTGATAAAGCATCAGACTGATAATATGTGTTGGTGAAATACCTAATTCTTAATGACTCAACTGGGCATCAGGACAAAGAAAGATCCTGATCAGACAGGAGTAATCCCCACTCTATTCTGGTTATTAAAAAATAATCAATGAAATTGGTGTGGGTTCAGTCGCATATGTTTGCCTCTATGATCTTTTACATGGTATAAATTAACACTTCAATATGATAGTTCATAGATTTTTTTTCTGCTACAAATATTGTTGAGTTGGATGTCAACATATCTTGATAATAAAACTTTGGCACAATTAACATGTAAAACAATATGACAGACTGATGAGAGAAAAATGAAAATGTTAGATTAGAGGAGCAATGTTTTGACTGTATGTTTCAGCATCATTCGACACTCTGGATCTCTTGTTGACAGTCTTCCCCTTATTCTATTTTCCTTTCCCTCCTAATAGCAGGGTGGCTCCAATTCAATTTACTTTATGATAATTAAATTAGCGATCAGAGGCAGAGATCATGTCAGCATAACTGCAGGATAATGACTTGTAAGAGCTGAGCAAGCTGACCTGAAAACGTATACCTGTGTTTTATGGGATCTTTAGTGTTATTGGTCAGTGATGGAGGATAAATGGAAATAGAAACAGACTGTGATGTTTATATCTTATTGCATTAAAGTTAAGTTTTTCAGTAATAGCAAAACAGACCTGGAATCTCTGCAAGAATGGACATAAATTTATATTCCTATTAAGTGGTACTATGTTTACTTTTGTTCTGATTTTGCTTTAAAATGTGAATGACCAAAGAGAAGTACATCATTAAACTTACCAAAAAATAAAATGAATGGAAATATTAAAGCATTAACCAGCCTTTTATTGGCCAATATATATTTCTTTCTTTCAGGTCTGAATGACCCTTTTAACATTTAAGAAGATTTTAAATGTAGTCTTCATTCTAATGTCTGTAACACATAAAAACAAATGAATGTAACAAACATTGACAGAAGAAGAAAAAATGCTGCAGATTCTATAATAAGGGCAGTAAGAAGCAAAGAAGATTGTCTTCCTTTATTCATCAAAATGTACGTCCTTCATCTAAATCTTATTTTCTCAGAACAAAGTGTATCAAAGAACATTCTGCATTTGGATTCATTTACAGACCCAAAAATTGTTTGACTTCCCAGTTTTGATGCATTCAGTGAGCAGGTGAAAAAACCTTTGTGTTGTATTTGACCTGCAGGTCAGTGGTGGGAGCTGATCAAGGAAATAAATAGTTGACTTCAGTTACCCCTCAGTTGATTGGTCCATAACTAACCATTATGTTTGGTTGAGATGCTTTATGAAATAATTAATGGTGTTTCTCCGAAAGTCATTTGGTCATAATATTTAAAGGTAGGAAGCTGGATTGAAGGGTTGATGATTATTCAGCAAGGAGTGATCAATTGTTTCCTAAATTTCTTTTAAAAATAAATAAAACTTTAAAAGTGGAGTTTGGGGATAGAGAGGTTATTAAAGGCAGCATTTTGAAATTAGACCAGAGAGGGAAGGGTCTGAAGGGGGGCAGTTCTTTGCATTCTCAAAATCGCTGCCCTTGTTTTCCGCCCCACATCAGACGGACAATGGGATGAGTTGCCCTGGCATCATCCCCAACCCCATGAACTGGATTTCATTTTTCCTCTGACACATAAAAAGTGAAACTCATGGAAAAAGCACAGTGGATCAAATATTTAGACAGTAAAAACAACTTCAGCTCCAACTCCACATTCCTCACCTGCCGATAGCTTGTCATCATCAGTGTGTGACTGAATGTCACATGAAGCGCTTTGGAGTTCTATGGATTTCATAAAGCGCTACACAAATAAAGGCCATTTACCATTTTCCACATTCCTGTAAGTCAATACTACTTCCGTCAACATATGCTATTCTTTACTTTTTACATAATACGTGTGTGAAACAATGTCAAACAGGTATACCTGGGTTCTGTGTAAGTCTCTGGGTCACAGACTTCATGCATGACTTCACATATTTCTTTTGACACAACGCTTCCTCCGGTTTGGACGCTGGGAAAACTGCACAAACTGCACCATCCTGACAATTGTATCCACCTACAGATAATTCCCATGCATCTCTAATATCCTTGAAACCTGTTTGTGTCATCTTTAATGACAGCACAAGTGCTATCTTCACGTTCTTCTTCTTTTATTTGTTGGTCCATCCATCCATCCATCCATCGTCTTCCGCTTATCCGGGGTCGGGTCGCGGGGGTAGCAGCTTCAGAAGGGAGGCCCA
>CAEFZY010039867.1:0-23058 GCA_903066815.1 Brachyrhaphis roseni
ATATATATATATATAAGGCATATTTTAAAAATAAAAAACTAAAGAAAACAATTACTAACAACATGCTTGACTGAAGGTATTTAAAAAATTGTATTATTTGCAAATTAAGGAATAAAACTTATAAGATTCTCTGAACTATTAATTTATTTTTGCGAAGAAAATAATCTTATTAGAATATTTGAATGCTGCATCAGACGTCCTACAAGCATAAAAATGTCAGAAAAAATATCTTACTAGTTTGCAAGTCATCAGTTGGTAATCATATTTCCGTCATAATTTTGAGAATATTTTGTATAATATGAGTTGGCTTTGGCAGTTAGTCTGTAGTGGCGCTACTCGACCACATGGTGGCGCCGGAGTCCCAGCAAGTGACCTTTCCTGCCTTTTCGTTTCGGCTAAACAGACTTTAGTAAGATAGTCTTATTTTGCATGTCCATGTATTTCATTTCAGTATAAAGTTTCTGCTGATCTGTATTTTCCTCTTCTTTAATCTATTTGGCCAAAGGAGTGAAAGTCAAATTTTTGTGAAATATATTGTACCTAATGGAAGACATTTAGTTGCTCTATTTGGAACCTGGGAAAGTTTAGCTCCTCTTGCTTCTCAGACATTATAGTCACAAATGTGACAGGATTAATGAATAACAACTGGATTTCATCGTCCACACCCATATCCTCAATTTGATCTGCTTTACCAGGCGTGCGAGGTTGTGGTGTGATCAGAGTTGGTTGAGACAAAACATACCGATGTTACGCAGCTGCTGTCTAACTCTGAATGGCACATACACACATGCGTGTTGCATAACCCTTTTTTCTGTATATTGTTACTTTAAATCATGCTCAGAGCTCCATGTGTCCACAGCAGTGCTTTGAGCACGTTGCTGAACAATAACATTTAAGGACAAGACAGTTTGTGATTTGATACAGTTTAATTACTTGAAGGATAATTAAACAGTTAATTTTGATTATCGTTTTCCATTAGACCTATATTTTAAAGATTTTTCAGAGATGTAGATGTTTTTGTGTTGGTAAAGAACTTCGCTTCACATGCTGTTAAAGATTGGTGTAGGTGAATGTTGAGGCACTGGCTTTAATTAAAGTTTCTGGCTTATTACTCTTTATGAGTAGGTCCCATGGATAGTACCACAATGAAAGGTTCAACTTGGACGCTGCTTGTGTATTTACCCAGTTTCTCCAATAACAATATTAAATTCCTAGAATTCAGAAATTATAATAATTGTCATTAACAATAACAAAAAAGTGGTCATGCAATTATTCAGGGTGTTTTACATAAGTCTAATTAGCTAAAATGAGCCGAGACAGTGAGAAGACATCAGACAACAAAGAAATGTTCTTTCACAACCAATTAAAAATGTTAAAAGCTATTCAAAAATATTAGTTGGTCACATATTTAAATTCTTCAGTTGGGTATTAATCTTCCAGACAATTTAAATATGTTTTTTATTAGTTTGCTGTAATATTCTAATTTTTAATGTTGTGTTTTTATGAGCAGAAAGCTGGGAATCATCATAATTAAGAAGAATAAAGGCTTGAAAGCATGAATCTGTGTGTGATTAATAGGTGAATTGAGTTAATGAGTTAGTAAGATAATTTATTCGCAGTGACTGTATAATATAGGACTTCAATCTATGTAGATTACAAATTTATTTAACTCGTTTTATTCTTCAATATTGTTTTCTATGCAATGCTTAGAACTGCAAGAAGTCTGTAGAAACTAGTTCTTGCAATATTCACATTTGTGGTTTGTCCTGGTTGCTTTTACTTCATGGGTGCAACTCCAGTAATTAAGAATCTGTGTCCTACATGTTGTCCTACAGCTGGGCTGAATTAGCTTCCCAGCATGCCATCAAGCTGCACATACACCTGTTTGTGACCTATTCCTTTTATTCAGGTCTTATGAAGCAGAAAAAAAATATCTAAAACATACTGGACACCACTATTTTAATAATCTCGATAAATAACCACATTTATTTACCTTTAATGTGTTTAAATGCAACTTGTTCACTGATACCTAATTTTGTGATGATAACTTGAAAGAAGACAAGAGTTACACAACATATCAAATAAAATGTTAAATTTTGTGGAAAAAAAAGTACTAGTAATAATATTATTGAATGCAACACACATTATATTCTACTACATATTAACTAGCATTAAATTAATTGTTTGCACATCTCTCCAAATCATTGATCTCAGGTGTTCTAATCCCTTCCATGGTGACAGCTGTATATCATCCAGCAGCTGAGTGTGCAGACTGGTTCTATCTACACAAACATAAGTAAAGGAATGGGTCAGTGGTGAAATGTTATGATGCCACTTGTTCATTTTCTCAGTCAGCTTTTGATGAAATATAACAAAGTGGAGTGAGATAGGAATGACAGCAACTCAGCCACAATAAGGTAGGCCATGTAAAATCACAGAATAAGGTAAGTGGGTTCTGAGACACATGGTGTGATGAGCTCACCAACAGAATAAAAATTTGGTACTATTGAGATTTTGGTGGAAGTTAGGTCTGGCTCCTTAGTTTCAATGAAAGAAACTCATAATTCTTCAGATCACTAACTCATTTCGAATAATTTTATCCCCCCAATTTTGAGGGGGTAGTTTGAGGATGCCCCTTTCTTCCTTCAACATGACTGCACACCACTCTACAAAGCAAGGTTCATAAAGCTAATAAGTGACTTAGTTGTCTTAGAACTTGCCTGCATGCACCGTCCTTACTTGAATCTAACAAAAAGCATTTGAAATAAAGTAGACTGGACCAGCTTGTCCAACATAAGCATCTGATCTCACAAATGCATTTCTGAAAGAATGGTCAGAAAATTCCATAAATACACTGCTTTCAGGAAAACACTTTTTTCAAGAGTTGAAGCTGTTACAGCTGCAAAGGGTGACATATTAAACCCTTTGAGTTAAGAATTGAATGTCACTTCATGTTCATATGGGTGTGACTCAAATGAGCAGATATATCCAGGAGAGAAGTGTCATTGATAAGTAAAAGCAAGGTTAATGAAGTTATATTAGGAGGAACAAACCTTAGATGAACTTGTATGGAGGGCCATTGCACAAGAGCATATAAACAAAGCACAGACAATTTAAGTCTTAACAGTATAAACTGCTGTTTAATAGATATTTGATCATACAAAACGAAGAGACAGTTGTGAAGTGTTTGTTTCTATTGATAATATTATAATAAAGTGCTTGTTCTTCATTTGCACAGGTCTTACTTTAATCTCTTATTTTTCTGCACTATGCACCTCTTTTGTGCTTGGTAATTTAGGAACATAGTGCATTGGACTTTCAAGAAACAAATTAATTAAATACAAATAGTTAAAGAAACTCATTCAAGAAGACACGATTTCAAAATACAGATAACCAAAAAAATTATTTTGTGCTTTCTTGTCTTTATATATTAAATAATAAATAAACATTCTGTCTTAAGATCTTAACAGATCTGAAATAAAGTTAATAAAAGCATATATTTACAACAAAAAAAGACTGGAAATTAACAACAAAAAGCTTCAGTTAGTTATAGACCAAACACAAATAATACTGAATAAATTAGGAAAACATTTACATTTTCAAGATGCCTTGTGAAATAAAAGTATTACTCTGTCACCACATTTAAAATTAGAAGAGCTCTGAGGTTTTTACACATGCTGTCTTTTTTTTTGACTGAAACTGTATTTTACACAAAAACTACATTTATTCCAGTTCTAAGAAAGCAAACCTCTCTCACTCCACATGCAAAGCTCACACTGCATCTTTCATATTTTACATTGATCTCAGTTCAGTACTTTGGTAGAATCAAAAAATGTCAGACAACAAACAAAATGGCAGGAATTATCATTAATCAAACTCCTGATTCTCTGCTGATGTATAAAGGTAGGGTTGGCTGTAGTCTATCAAGGCTGATCTGATTCTCTGTGTCCAGAACACACAGCACCTCTACTGTCTGCTCTTTCACAAATGCCCCTTTGTAATCCAAGTGAATGTCATCCCTTATTTTTATCTCCCTTTTACTTCCTGTTTTGAGACCGTCCATTTCCTTATCTGCCTCCTCATCATCTGCATCGTCTCCGCAGCACAAAGCTACTTCATTCTCATAGCAGAAAGCACTGGGGGAGTGAGAGCCCTGCAAACGTCTTGCTGCTCTTGGAGCAAACAGTGATGGAGATCGGGAGAAGCTTGAACTGGAAGAGGACAATTGCCCACTGTGACCCTTTTTCTGGCTCAGTTCGCTGGCACTGCATTGAGGTGTAGATGGCACTTCATAAGTCTTATGGAAGCGGGAATAATCCACATGGTAGCGGTTACCCTTCTCAAACACCACCGGCTCAAAGCGGTGACCCCAAAGAATCTCCCTGGCCAAGTAAGAGCTACGGGCCTGCGTAGTCATGGCTGTGGCCTCCACCATCCCTTCCAAGATGACCACTATCTCAAAGTCCTCCTTCTGTAGGTCACTGTGGCTCAGGTTGTAAAGAGGACTGTTTTTGTTGATCTCGTGGACAACTACCAGTGGTGACACCAAAAACAGTCTATCCAGTCCGTCGTCATAGCCAACATCAATGTCTGTTTGTTCTAAGGGAAGGTACTCACCCTCAGCAGTCACGTGCGGTTTGATGAGCTGCGCACGCACATGAGCCTCAACAATGTGGCTCTTACGCATGTTCCCTAGGCGCCACATGAGGCACAGCTTACCATCTCTCAGGGCGATGACTGCATTATGCGAGAACAATAAGGTCTGCGCTCTCTTTTTGGGGCGAACCATCTTTGCCATGATGGTGCCGATCATGAAAGAGTCAATTATACACCCCACAATGGATTGTACCACCACTGTCACAACAGCAATCGGACATTCTTCAGTGACACACCGGAAGCCATATCCAATAGTGGTCTGGGTCTCTATTGAGAAGAGGAAAGCCCCAATGAAACCCTGGATGTGGAGAATGCATGGCCGCTTTTTATCTTTTGCCTCCTCTGAGATACTTCTAGGATCCTCATCCGCCACAGGAAGGTCCAGTTCAAAGTCCCCATGAGCAAGTGCAACTCCCCAGAAGATAAAACCAAAGAGCAGCCAGGATAGAAGGAATGTAGCAGTAAAGATGAGCAGCAAGTAACGCCAACGTATGTCTACACAAGTGGTAAAAATGTCAGCCAGGTATCTTCGTGGTTTATCCTCCATGTTATTGAAAACCACGTTGCACTGGCCGTTCTTCTTCACGAAGCGGCTGCGCAGCCGGCCAGTGCTAAGATCCAGGTCCAGACGACACAAAGGCGAGGAACGACAGCTGCTGTGGATGATCGGCTCATTCGTCATCCTCAAGGGCAAAGCCCCTCGACCTTCATCACCTCCTGGATACTCTCCTCCTCCACCTCCTTCCTCACCTCGCATGCATGCCCCTGATAGTGTTTGCTGAGTCAGAGGACTGTGGCCATTGTGGAGGCCCAAACTTGAGATTTTCAGAGCATCTTCATCAGTGGAAACGATGCTGTATCTAAAGGAAAAATGGAGAAGAAGGTACAAAAGGTAACTAACCTGATACCAATTTTACAAAGTGATGTGTTTCTCTTTTCATTTTTGAAAGACTGTATGGAGTGCTGTAGGAAGTAAATTATGGTGTTAGCTCCAACAGAAATTCCAACAAAATTGCTAACATTAGCTAAACATGACCAGAGTAAAGCTAAACTCTGGTAAACAAAGCAGATATAAGATATAAGATAATGGACAGCTTCCTATTATGTATTGAAAGACTGCAAAGCACATGGATATTAAGCTACCTGGCACCCAACGTATCTGCCAACAGCCCCTTTTACAAGTCACTTCAAGATTTTATAAAGATGCCTTTTTTTCGTCTCGATGTGTTTTGTGAAAGGAGCGATGCATTGAGTTGGTAGAACTCAGCCCACCTGTATTATGCACCTGTCTCACTAAACAAGGTAGTCACAGCCCTGCATCAGCTGACTGATGATATACTGTTCATACACAAAGAACTTGGAAATTGATCCAATGCATAATGTTGACGTCAATGTCCCATTACTCCTCCTGACATCCCATGTCAACTTTAGTTCTGAAAACTCTCAGCTGTGCAGGATATTGCTGTGTCCACTTGTGATTTATGAACAGGCACAGGGAGCTCAGTGGCAGTTTGTTTTTGTGCATTTGTGACGTAATGCTTTGTGAAAAAGGTTATTGATTGCAAACAATATTTTCCTCACATCTACCTCAACTACAATACCAACACCACCACACACATTTACGCTTTCACATTCACTTCCATGACTCTAAATATAGATTGGTGGGTATCTTTTGTGGTTTGTGGTGAACAGCACTTTTCTTTTGATGTCATTGAACACTGTGTGAACAGAAAATCGGCTTGCTTCTAAACTGTAATTACTGACATGGTTTTAACTTGTATCCAACATACCTGTTGACCCTCACCGCTCCCATGGCACCGGTGATCATCAGGCTGTGTCTGCGAGGGCAGTAATGGAGGTTGGGGCGGGCAGTTCCAACCATTAACGTATTCTTGCTGGACAAAGAGGATATATGAGCTCAGGTCTGTCATGCATTTGTGATCGGACTTCCTTTCTCATGATACATTTCCTGTAGATAAATAGAATGAAGACAGAATTTTATTAAATAATTAGAAACATGAACATTATCTTATTCTAAACCAGAATCAACGCAAATAGTCTGTTTTTGTTTGCTTGCTTGTTTGTTGATAAACCGAGTATGAAACTGAGACATATTATTCTGTGTGAGTGTGAGTCTAATATCTTGTGGCAGGTGAGAAAGACAAGTACAAGATAACAAAAATGACCCAAAAAATGGTAAAGCGATGATATGACCAACATCCATTCAATTCGTGCAAATGTTCAACTTGCACAAAAATATCAGACCATCACAGAGAAACTTGTATTGTGTAATTTTTGCTTAAGTATCCACTAGTCGCTGATGAAAACCCACCTAGTCTATCTTGCTTTAAGACTGTCAGTGTCTCTGTAACCCTAATGTAGTGACAGAGAATAATTTAAGCTCTACTACAGTTGGGAAGGTATATCTGTGGTGGGTGAGATTATATTGTACATGACGATACAATTGCAAAGAACTGCTAATGAATTGTTCTCAAGTCTTTTTCTATACAGTAGTGCTCTCATACCAGCTGACAAACCATGCACCAAGATCTTCCATGTTAGATGTTTTTTTCCAGAAAGGTGTGTCAAGAAAAAAGTACTCTTCTCCATCTCTGTACAGAGTGGGGGTTGGGGGGAAATAAAAGAAGAACCTTGCTATGTAGGCAACTAATGAGTTCCAGGCACAGGATGTTACAGTAGCAACAGTTGTCAGCCGGCACTTTCTGGTCCAGATGCTGGCAGATGTATTGTAGCTGTGTAACAGGCAGAAGTTATCAGCTTTCGAAGATGGCCCGGGACCAGACAGAGAGATAAACAGCAATGCTGGATCAGTGATTGAACCCTTTGGGGAGACACTGGATCATTTCCACCCTCCCCTTTGGTAAGCAGCAATACGCTTCAAGGGATCATGTTTATAGCAACAATAGTGTTGTCCTAAGTAGCATATTGGCCAATGTACTCGTTACCCTGTACACACAAACACAGTTACATCAAAAAACACTTTCTGAACTATAGAAACAATTCTTGTTCATATGCAAATAAGGTTCTTGGGCCAAGGGCACCTTTGCTAGCATGATGCCTAAGCGATGTGTGTTTAGAGAGACGCAACACTCTGGTTTTGAAATCAAGAGAACTTCTTCACTGTTGGTTTACAAGATACATTTGTAAGAGCTATGTGTGGGTGAATCTAGTATTATTTGCCCTCTGGTTTAATTTATTTTGAATATTTGCCCTATTGTCTTGATGCATGGCTTCTAGAGTCAGGTCACTTAGTGAAAGCAATAATAGGAACAGGAACATTTCCTCTGACAATGTTTGTACATATATAGCTAAGTTTATCAGAATACTATAGCTAGCATGTCAGGATGCTTTATTGGCTGATTGGAGTATGGAAGTATTTCTACACATTAAGAATTTTTATGATTACTTACTCCATATTTTCCTAATACATTTAAAATGTCAAGTCAAGAGAGTTCTGGGAAAGAGAAAACCCAGCAATTAAAACCCAGCAATACAAGTTTTCAAATAATTGTATAGTCATTTTGTTAGTTTTTAAGACTTCCTCCAATGATCTGAAACATTTACGACAAAAAAGCTAAAACACAAGAAATCTGTTAGAGGACAAATCCTATTTTTTTTAAAAAAACTGTTCCGTTTATAATAGTATTGCAAAAGTCTAAAAGACCCCAAACAAACAGCAATTAACAGGAGTCAGATATATAAAAACCTCTTGAAAACAAGAAACAAAATCCAGTTGTCTTCTTTTTAAGCGCTAAGGATTGATTTATTGATCATTATCTAAATCAAGTGTGACTCCTGACAGAAGGTTTGTTTGACCACGAGTCAGATCTTTTTTTTGGGTCCCTGCTGGATTTCTAGATCTTCCTTTAGACCACACAACGCATCCTTTCTTGGATTTCATTTAATGATACTGGAAAAAGGATCCAACATCAACAGTTTTGGGTCCTGACCACCAGACTCCACCTACACAGATTTTTCTCACCGTCATATTTGCGTCTGGATAACACATGAGCTGTATCTACAAAGTGACTGTATTTCAATCTATCCTGAAGTATGGAATAAAACATGCAGTGCAAAATAACTCGTGCTTTGTACAAATACAAAACATGACAATTTTCAGTGCCTACAGATTTCATGAGACTGACCAGACACAAAGTAGCTCATAACTACAAAGAGAAAAAAGCGAGACATGGTTTTAAAGTAAATAAGAGTTGAAAAATATGATTTTGTTTCTACTCTTGCTGAATCAGTACTTTGCAAAATTACATTTTGATGTATTTATATCTACAAGACAGCTTTTAACATCTAGAGACTGTAAAGTTCACCCATTTTTTGTAAAAATGCGCAAGCTCTGTCAGGCTTCTTGCCACAGATTCTCAACAGTTTTTACGTCTTGGATTTGACTGGGCCAATCGAATGCATAAATGCAATTTAGTCCCATTCAGCTAAATCGCATTTATGGTAATAGAGAATGAAAATTCTCTGTTTAAGAGAATTTTCATGCTGTACTGCAAAACTCAGTTCAAGTCTTTTGCAGCTTCTAGCATCTTTTTTTCCAGGTCTGGTCTGTATTTAGCTCCACCCACCTTCCCAGCAACTCTGTCTAGAGTCCCTGTCCTTACAGAAGAAAAGTGTCACTCAAGCATGATTCTGCCACCAACAAGTTTCACAGCGGGGATAAAGTATTCAGGCTGATGAGAGGTTTTAGGTTTTATCCAATATGTTTTTTGCATGTATACCGTCCGCAACTTTACAGTTTGGTTTTTTCTAACCAGAGCTCCTTTTGCAGCAGGTTTGTTGTGTCTCTTGTGACTTACGGCAAGCAGGACCTGTACGGCTTTCTTTCAACAATTGTTTTCTTCTTGCCACTAATCCATGAAGGTACACGAGGAATGTGTGGTTTCTGAGAAAATTCTCCCTCAAAAGCTACAGATTTCTGCAGCTCCTCAGGAGCCACAACGTTTTGCTGTTTTACCAACTAATGCTCCCTCTGCCCTTTTTTTTCCACATTTCATGTGAACAACACATGTTGTTAGGTTAGCAGTTGTAACATTCTTTCCATTTTCTGACGATGAATTGCTAAAACATAGAGCTTTTTTTTCTCTCTATGAACCCAAATTTAAACTTTCATCACCACTTTGTGCTTTGTTCCTTGTTCTTCATTATGCAGTTTGCTCAATAATGTTCTCCACAAACCTTTGAGGGTTGGAGTTATACAAGTAAATGACTATATTCAGTAACCAGGTGACTTTTGATGGCTGCACTGGATTTTATTTAGGAGCTATGGGGCCTGAATACATGTGCATGGCACACTTTCTAGATTTTAATTTGTAAGGAGTGTTAAAAATCCTCACAATTCATGCATCATCTTCCTTCCACTTCACAGTTATGCTCTAGTTTTTGTTAGTTGCAGTGCTAAAAAAATCACAAAATGTGCAATAACTTGTGGATTCAGCATTTGAGAAAGTGTAAAAGCTATGAATACCCTTGCAAGGCACTGAACATACACCTGAAAATAAATAGGACAAAGATTTCACGATTGCAAATGAATTGCAAACCTGTTCTTCTGGGGGGAAAAAAAGTATTTTATATCCAGTCTAAAAACCAAACAGCATCAGGTGAGACATTAATAAAGGCTACATGAGAAAAAGTTGCAATTAAACAGATTAGTACATGATATTGAATTTTCAGCTGATGGTTGAAGCAACACACATGAACAACAAGTGGAAATACGTTTCTGCTCTTGCTCTCCCAGTCTTGTTTTTCTGTATGTTGTCTGTGTCCTCTTTTTGTGAAGTGATGTTATCAGTTGTGAAATTGTTTTTCAACCATGTGTGAAAGTGGCCGCATGGCGCAAGAATGTGTGAAACAGGCTAGTTGCGTGCATCTCATGTTCAATGTGCGAGAGTTGTCAGCTCTGCCTAATGCATGGAGCAGACGAGACAGATTTGTGTAATGAAAGCTTATTGATTGCATTCTTACCCAGTGATTAGCCCGAGGCCCGTTCAGAGCTACCACGGGTGGAAAACCAGACAGGCAGGGGAAGGGACAAAGGTTTAAAAAAGAGATGAATCAGTGGTAATCTGCTGCTAGAGGAACAATTGATCTGCTCTTTGGCCCGATTTCAAGGTTATGTCAGCAAGAGGAACCAAAAAGCATCTGGTTGCATAAGCAATAGAAGCCCAGCTGGATGCAATGTGAAAGGTCATCGGTGGTTTATAGCTCCTTGTGCGTGCATCATTTTTGTTGCTGTGCAATAACCGACAGGCATGCATTAATCAAAAATAGTGATGGATGCTTTCGGGAAAATTTCTGAGGGCCGCAGCTTAAAAGCCTCAGTTCAATAGTGATATTTCAAGTAATAGACACAAAAACATCTACACACATTTACACACATGATAATAAAAAACTTGATGGGATTTTCTTTCACTCCATGTTTGATTCGTGCAAATACTTTGATGTATGATGCTCCCAGACTTGTGTAAGGGCAGATGTTACAAACTGGCTACCATCAGTATCTTAATCTAAAATCTAAAACAGTTAAGAGTAACAAAAATCAAGACAGAAGAGATCTGTAGAGGAGGGGGTTGCTTTCTGACACCTACTGTGGGTGTTGGCTTTGTAAATATGTGGTTCTTCTACTTAAATTTTTTATTTGGTTATGATGTTTTTTGATTTTACGCATCTTTTTTTGTAATTTTTTTAAAATACCAGAATTTGCACCTAACTTTATAATTTTGTCTGTATGATTATTATCTTTACACATTTCTTCAGATGTTATAATCAAAACGTTACTCAGAAATTTAGTAACCTTTTTACCAAATGCTTTTTTACACTAACTAAAATCACATTTTTTTTTATTTGAGTCCTTTTTCACTATAAAATGTATTGCAGTATTTCTACTCTTACTTGACTACAGTCTTGGATGTACTACCCTTCTCATTAGGTCCCATTTAGTTCAATCCATCAGTACCTAATTATCTCGACAATGACCAAAAGGTGTTTCTGCAAAACTCTTTCTTTCTAAATTTAAGTTGAAACATGAACATTTGCAGAAGTTCGAAGCTGACGCCATCAGGTTCACTCGATGTTTTGATATGACTTGTTGGTGGTTTGACTCATAACATATTTCAGTGCAGTCGAACTAAATTATGTGGGAACAAAACTAAAAGAGATCTGACCGCTTGCTTCATAAAACCAAGGGCCTTGCCTTGAACATCATAAAATGTAATGAATAGTATTTCAGCTGATTTCTTCTCCACTCTACACAGAGCAGGTCAAACAGGGAGGAAGGTGCAGCAGGGAATAGGTAAACAACATTGCAATGGGTGAAAGTCCAGTCATAGGATAAATAAAATTATGTTTAGCAGTTTTCTGTTCAATAAGGGAAACTGAAACAGAGCTTTTTCTCACAAGAAAAAGTTTGACATTACATTGATTCTAGTTCTTGGTTGAGATCTGAGATTAGAATATTAAACAAGGAAACACACTTTGTGGCATGCCCTGTGATGTGAATGACCAACATGGCAACAAAATACTAATGTTTCATGTAACAAAACAACCACAATTATGTTTCAAATTACCCAACTTAATGTAGTTAATTCTGATTTAATCTAAAAACAGTTCAATGAAATAATGTGAGCTCAGATCTAAATCTAAATAAAAAGAAAATAACATTCTGTTATAATCAGAAAAATATAAAACTAAAACATCTTGATATCTTTATTAAAGTTATGATAATTAGCCTGTCAATCAGCCAGTCATCAAAATCAATACATTTTAGCTTCATCTGCTCTATTGGAAGCTTGTATAAGTAATAATACTGATAATCTCTTTTTTTCCCCATTAAAAGTATCAAAACTGAAAACTCACTCTCTTTAAGTTTGCAAATGTCACCAAAAAGCAGGATTTTATTTTTAGTTTAGCATAATAAAATAAAGATTAGGGATATATGCTTTGATGCACTAACAAAAAATTATATTTTCTGACTTGACCTAAACTTACTACATCAATGAACCTGCAACATGCCATTTGCCCTTACAATAAATGTTCAACACATTTCATTGTTGAATTCAAGGTTTAAATAAATGTGTTTTGTAGGTGTTATAGTCCTTAGAAAGAAATAAAAAAAACAGATTGGTTTCCCTCAAATAAAAACCTTAAAAGAAGTTTTTGACACCTGTGTCGTCTCTTTCTCTCTACTGCCCCAGAGTTGTGTATGAAATATCTCTTATATTTCAGTTTGAAGTCTGTTTCTGAAAACATTACCAGATATTCTTGTTGTAATATTTAAAGAGAAATAATGAGATATAGAGAAGATTAAACTCAGATGACGGAGTCGGAACGACGGATCCAAACAGCTGAAAATACGTAACCAGTCAGAAATGCTTAGAAAGTCCCTTTGGAAGACTTTTACCACAGATTCAGAGTAGCCATGGGACAGACACTTGTATCAATGTATATCAAGGTTTTAAACTGTTTCAAAATATAAAATAAAACAGCCCAGCACTTCCTTTTCCTGTAATTGAGAATTGTCAGACAGCTGGCTGAAAGAAGGCTGCTTAGAGGAAATATAAATTTGATTGTAACAAATATTTCTGGTTGTGACAGTGGTGGTGTTACGATTATACAAGCACCATCCTTCACTTTTTTCTCATGTTAGGGTAAAACAGTTTTAAAACTACAGTTGGCAGAAGATTTAAGTAGAAAGCCCAACTAATTATGCAGCCAATAGATCATCATTCTACTGTCTAAATGTTAAAATTGAAAAAAAAAAAATAATAATAATAAATATTACAGCTAATTTTAAGATTGTTTTTTGTTGAAAGCAAAACCAGATCAAACTGATATGTTTACACAGATTTTGCAAAGTGAAAATATTTCCCCATGCCTAGTTCAGGGTCTTTTCTAACGTAACACTTCACTACTAGTGTTATTTTCTAAGGTTATTTTTTTCTCCTGGAACTGCTTTTTGGCACATTGTTCTGCTCTCAAAATAAAAGTAGCAGTGAAAGACAAAGCAACCAGAAAATATTTCTTTGTCCAAACGCTTCTTACAGGAACCAAGTGCAGCACTAATATTATTATTTATTATGCTCGTTAGCTGTATAAATAAGTGACAATCTTCAAACTATGGATTCTTCAGTTGTAATAAATAAAAAGAAAACACTATATAATTTTGATGTTAATTCATGTAACTAAATACACCTCTCTGTCTTGCTTGCGTTCTTCTGTTTTTGGTAGTAGATTCCCACCAAGCCATCATAACTTTAGTAAACTTGAATTGCTTTTCTGTCAGTGTGAGCACAGTCATTTCCCAAGCTGACAGAAGTCCTGAGAGAGAGCTGCAGTGAGTAATAATGATCTTAATTGCTGTATATCTCCATGATAACATGTCTGCTCCACCTCTGCGGCTGGCTTGTTGTGTTCATTGTGAAAGACGGATGTTGTTTTATTGTGTGAAACAGCTGACATAATCTAATATGTGAAAACTAGCCAAATTTCATTATAGTATATTAAAATAGACACAAAAAAAGATCTTTGAGGGTACAGTCAGGCTCATAGTAATTATTGTAGCAACCCAGTTAGAAGACCCAAATGATATATTTTCCAGTGTAATAGAGAGTATTTTGGAAGCTCTGCTGTGGGGGGAGAGGTTGCTTATCTCCAGCCTGGACGAGACCAGGGTTGTCCAACTACAGGCATCAAGAGCAGCAGTCTGCAACTTTTAGATGAACCCTTCTGCGTCACCTGTGAATCAAATGATTCAGTCATTCAGGTCTGTGAAGGCCTGATAATGAGCCATTAATATGACTCAGGTGTGTTGAAGGAAGGACACATTTAAAAATTTGAGCCTTTGAGGATCTTAGCTTTTGAGGACTGAAGTTGGGCACCTCCACCCTGGATATTTTGCAGGTCAAGTCCAATTTATTATGTGCTAAAATCATAAAATCATAGTCTTTTTTATGCATAAGTCAGTAAATAAATAGCGCATGACTGCATTATTTGAAAGCACATTTCT
Organism: Brachyrhaphis roseni; assembly: GCA_903066815.1. Taxonomy (NCBI): domain Eukaryota; kingdom Metazoa; phylum Chordata; class Actinopteri; order Cyprinodontiformes; family Poeciliidae; genus Brachyrhaphis; species Brachyrhaphis roseni. Next base: position 14,699 of record CAEFZY010039867.1, read on the forward strand.
CTTAAAGAAAAGGCTGGCATATAGGGTCAAACTAATAAGAATAATAATACAAGATGGTTTTACAAAATAAAATGTGAATGACTGATTTGTTCAATCAATAATCAAAGCATTTATTAAAAATTGTCTAGCACATTCAAATAATAGTTAATAAATTGTTCAAATACAGAAAAATCTAAACACATATTTCTTTCTTAATAGATTTACATGCACTCATGAAGGTGTAATTAATGCCCTAATTTAACAGTTTATTTTTAGGATTTGGCCCTAGTTATTTGACTTGGGGCTGTGAGACTGAAAGACAGAATTAAAAGAATGAATTTCAGTATGTGAGGGATTTTCTTTTTCAGATCTGCAGCCATCAACATTATAAACTGACAAATCAACACAAAAACAACTCTGTTCCTTCGTAAAAGAAAAAGTGTTTCTTATATGAGACAAGAATTGGTTAAAATCTGTAACAGTTGGTACAAGATGTTCCTAAGCGAGAGCGGCCTGCGTATTGCTGAAGAGTGTTATCTTGGCTTCCTGCTGGGCCCTATCCCTGAAGAAAACCAAAACTAAAGCTCTCACCAGGGCTGTTCTCTTTTTAAATAGGAGAACACTCATATAACCAAGTGCAATCATTCATCCAGAACAGACTTATGTTCTATATTTAATAAAAAATATGATAATAATAACCATTGTTATTTCATGTGTTTCTTAAAACCCATCCTTAGAAAATTAGCTGCCAATCAAATTTACCTACTGGTACATTTAGAGTAAACATGAACCTTGAATCAAAGGTATGCAATGTAAATTTTTATGTTCTGTTTCTTTCTCTTTGTGTGTTCCACCATTAGGAAATTAAATTCCAAATTAAGATCATATAACCAGTGTCTATATTTTAACGCATTACAGAATGGCAAATTTGCAAATGATGCAATTTTCACAACCACATCAAAACTCAATTAGCTGTTACAGTGTTGCAGTTCCTTTAAAACAAAACTTTAAAGAATTATCTTTACACCCTGCAGGAGAAACTCCTAAATCCGGGTCGATGGGTTCTCACAGCGCAAGCTAAAGTTATGACGTGGCTGTTTGCAAACTGAGCTGCAGCTGTGACGTCCTTAGCTTCATTCAGGCCAGGGGAACTGTCCAGTTCTGAAAATCAATTTCCCCCCTCCAGGAATAATCAACAGCAGGGAGGATGATAGAAGAGCTACAGCTAAGTGCTGCCCTGACAAAAAAAAAAGTATGCTGTCTCTTCAAATAGTCTCTTTCACCTTCTTGTATGTTCATTTAATGGTGACTTTTAACTTCTAAAAAGTCATTTATCAGAACAGAGGGCAATGTGTCAACTTAAGGCAGTATAAAACTTTCTGATTTACTTAGCTTCACAGAAGTAAAGCATGTTTGAAAGATGTGAAAAACCTTTCCACCTCTACATCATCAACTTCTGGCATCACATAAATGCATTTCAAATATAATTTCAAAAAAACTGCACACACTCACCTTTTGCAGGGCTGAAATCAAAATCATATGGAGACCAACTGCAGTTTCATCCTCATGAACAGAAATGTAAGCCGGATTTTTGTCGCCACTTCCCTCCTTCTTCTCCTCCTTGTTTTCTTTAGTAGCCAAACATCTTTGTCAGGAAAGTTCACCCCGATGGCTCTAGTGCAAACTTAGTGACGCCTTTATCCAGAGCTTTCTCCTGTTGCTCCATTGTCTACAGACCGAGTCGCTCTTTCTTTCCTGCATGAGAGTTGTGTCTCTGTCCTGATGCCTGACAGAGTCGATGACTGTGCGTGTGTATGCGTGTGTTTGTGAGTGTGGGAGAGAGAGAAAGAGAGAGCTCTGATTATGTGCCTATTTATAAGTGCTATTGTTTTCCCCAGGGAGTGGAAATGTGGAGTATATATTTAAGACTTTAGCCAACTCAGGCAGATCCTTAAAACACACAGTAGAGATTTATGAGTGACATTTACAAGCCCAGTTTGAGAGAAGTTAAGCGGTTCTTTAAATGTAACAAATTTAAACCTGTTTGTTGCATTTTAAACTTTTAACAGTTACTTCACTTACAGGCGTTATCTTTGATTCAGTGTTTCTTGGCTAATTTTGTGCATTCCTTAAAGGCACAAATGTGGCAGCAATTTAGCATTATTGATGATTTATTTTACCTATATTTTGAGGTGAGCTTATGTTACAACTTCCATTAGCTTGAACTGATAGTGAATTGTCTCTGTGTATAAATTCTGTAAACTATTAACATAAAGTCTGATTGCAGTCACATTTAATAAGCAGTATGACCGACCACACACACAAAAAATCTGACTTCAGCAAAATATCAGAACTCATCATTAAGACCTGCTGTGTAAACGTACCCTAAGAGCCAATTGTGTGACAGTTTATTTTTTGTTTGTTTGTTTGTTTTTTCCAAAGGATGAATGACCTCGCTGAGTGGACTCCACATTACATTTATTTTGGGCGCACCCCTTTATGTCAACAACGGTGTGTGGTGAGGTGGTGAGGCAGACGCTTTGAGACCCAGGTAGCAGTAAAATGATGTATTTAATGATGGCAGAACACAGGGAAACAGTCCAAAACCGAGGCAGCACTGCAGAGCAGAATCCGGGGCTCAGCACAGGTAGCGCAAGGTAAACGAATGGACTAAGACACAGACTGGCGTACATCAGACAAGGACCCGACGAGGAACACAGGACACAGGTGGGACTAAATACACAGAGGGTAATCAAGGGAACGAGACACACCTGGGAATAATCAAGGGGAGACAGGACAACACGGAGAGCACAGAGACACCAAACTAGACATGAATACACAGAAAAACTCGAAAATAAACACAGAAAAACACAGATCATGACACTTTCGATCTAGGATTCAGTGACAGAATCAGCAGTATTCATGTCATAGCTGTCGGGTCTGTCGATTTTGTACTACTCTACTATACCTCCTATTAAATTATTAGGTCATCCATTCTTGAGAACAAAACTGCATATTAGGGATGCACCGATCCACTATTTTCACTTCCGATATTGATACCGATATCTCAGGTTTAGTATGAAACAGAAGAAAATACAGAAAACCAGTGCTGAATTGACTTCAAATCTTTCTTTTTTAAAACATAGACATAAATGTACTGAATTTTCAAATTTATTTGATAACCCTGCCCCAGAATAGCACACTTAAAAACACCAGTTGCTTCACAAGCTTAGTTAAACTAGTAAAAACAACACAAGTTTAACTCAAGTCAGTGCAATAATCAGTATAACAGCCAATATAAAATAAATAATACTGAAACTGAGAAAAACAAACACATAAAAGTTAACTGTAACAAACCTTTCAAATCATTAAGGAAGTACAATTGAATTCCAAATATAATCTAAAATAAAATAAATAATAAAACATGACATAGCTCAGAGCACAAAGCACAGAATTAGACTGAATAGATCTGCCCTTATGGATTGGGCACATTGTCACAGATACCCAATCTAAAATATCTTTTCAATATCAGGACCGAAATAGATATTACTACAATATATATATATATATATATATATATATATAGAGAGAGAGAGAGAGATATTCTTTAAATAAATGAATGTGTTGATTGAACACCTCAGATGTGGGTTTCATTGTGGCTATGTCAGACCAGTTTTATTTGTACAAATACCTCTTTGAAGCATTTTTTACCAATTAGACAGAACTCTTTAGTTTCCATGGAAACTTTATTTTCCTCTCTCTCAAACACAAATCTGCTCTGTCTCTCCATGAAGTTTATTTTTAAAACTCCTTTCTATCTAGCAGCATGAAATAACAGGTGGGTGTTGCGTTGCGTTGGTGGGGTGTTGGACAGCAGCCACATTGGACCGAGAAGTGTGGGCATAGATCAGAGGTCAGGGGATTAATGAAGTCGGCACAAAGCCTGAACAAGAAGGCTGGCCAAACACTGCTTGCTTTATTTGCTAAGTCTGAAGAAAACAAAAGTCGTTGCTTCTGTGTTTGCTACTTTGGCCATTTGATGATTAATGTGAACAAAGTTTTACAATCAAATCAACCAAAGTGGAGTTATTGGAAGCTGATTCTTCCTGCCAATGTAACCATCTGTGTATGGAAATAGCTCTGATCAAAGTGGCAGTGAGGCAATCATAGTAGCATATTTTGCTCCTCATTCTCCTTTTCTGTTTTTCCAAGATCCAAACACACTTTTTCTCATTATACTCGTAGAAGCACTGTCACATATTTTCACAAAAAACTTCACCGAGTGGGTCAATGATGGAAAATCAGCACCAAAAGCCCTCAACAGTGTTATAATAACTCTTCCCTTTAGTCCTCTTTAAATGTGATGTGCAGCTGAAGGGAGCTATTTTTTGCGGTGTTGGCCTTCCTCGTGGGCCCGTGTGATGACTCCCTTCAAATGCCATGAGAGCCAATTTACTTGGAAGCAGGCGGCTGGCTCATTTCTCACTTTCAGAGCTCATCCAGGTCAACACGTTTTTAGAAAAACAGGGCAACGGAGATAGGAGGGGGGCAAAATAACAGAAGCTCCTCTCAGTAGATTGCAGTGCAGTTCCAAATGTTTCTGATTCTGGTGTGCTGTTATCTAAAACTCCTCGTATATGCTGTAAAAACAGCAACAAAGTATACTATTAAGAGATGGCTTGACATAATGACAGTCTAGTTAAGAAGATAATGAACTTTGTTGTTATGTCTGGCCTTAGCACGTCTAGTGCTGTGAGAAAGGATATATAATTTCATAAGTTGGGCTTTTTTTCAGCAAATTTAAATGTTTCAAATTATCAAAGAAAAAGTTAATGTCAAACAAATAATATTTTCATGCAATTTGAAATAACTACTTAAATTATTAGGATTTATGAGCAAGAAGATGATCAGATGTGAATGTAGCTGCTATTGCATGCTGCACCTGCAGGTTATCTGTGGAAACTAGTTCTTCCTCTGACCTAAAAACTCCATGTTGAATTAGCACCAGAGTATTTCTGAAATGGCCCAGCCCATCTGTAACTGCAACCCTGAGCAGGGAAGTTAAACGGGTACAGACAAATTTGAAACTAACAGCTGACTCACTGAATGCTATACAGTTCATCTGTTTCCTGTAGCTGCCTCATCCTCACATTCAGGATAACAAGCCCAGCAGATCTGGCAGCAGCAGCAAAGAGATATTGGGTTCAGAGAGCTGTGAACAGGAGTGATGAACATGATCAATATTTCCTTTGGGCTGCATCAGGGTGCACAAAGCTTAAGCATTTACTTTCTTCTTTACTGAAGTGATTGTCTCTTGAGCTTTACTTACTCTTTAAAAGTGACAAAACATCACATGTTGTTCTTTTTTTTTCGTTTTGGATGTCCTTTCTGGACAGTTTTGTCCAGTAACCAAAGTGACAGCGAGAGGAACAATCAATTACACGTGAAAGTATTTGTAACTGTGACGTAAAACCCTCCATTCTCAAAGCTGAGGACTCTAGAGGGCCTTTGGGTTTACTGTGAATGTAAGATCTTCCATCTATTCTGATTAACCAAAAAATAACTGGTACTTTTGCAAATTTTGCACAAAAATATTAAAAAGCCATAAACCTTTCTGAAAATATATCGGCTCATGAAAATGACACGCAAACAATGTTTACAGCTTTAAAAAACTTTTGAATGTTCTCTTGCTTAGTCTAAAATGCACATCCCAAAGAATTATTTGCACTTTTTCTCTTTTTAGCATCACACAAGCTAAATAGTCTTGATTAAATGTTACAAAATGAATTAGTGAACTGAACAGAGTGTCAAATAGATTTGTAATTCAGTACATTTATGACTGAGTTTAAAACAATAAAACGAGCTGCAACAACTTTACAATTTAGTTAAATCAACTTTCTAAATGGCTGGTTTAGAAAGTTACTGCATATTATCCTAATGAATATGGAATGTTAATAGGGATGAAAAAACAGTAACAAGGTTGCACAGGTGGGAGTGGAAACATCCTCCAGTTCTGACATGACCTATAAATCATTCATATATCCAACACTGGAGTTTAAAAAGAGAAATATGAACATACCACTCATCCAACTTATTGTGTGGAGGCTAGTGAAACAGTAAACATATAATTTACTTCTAATCTTTGTGTCTGCGTGGGAGGAACAATTAAATTCTGAGTTGTTTATGAGGGGAAAAAAAGGATTAAGTAGCTTTAACACAGTGATTAAAATGTCTGAATACAGTTAGTTTTAAGGAGCGTGAGTTTAACTTTTCTGACTGCATCTCCATGGATACCAGCTCCACTTTCTCATTACAGCAACTTCTGCTAGAGCGGCTGACTGTGGCAACAGAATGTGTCACACCGACGGCAGAGGACAAGAATATCTCTCCTTAATTGTCATTTCATGTGCCAGAATGTTTAATTATACTTCTGTGTCTTAGCTCTGCTTGACAAAATGTAGGCTTCTAAAACTGTAATTAAACACCACACACTGCTGCCACGCTCTAGAGATTAACCATGTAATGTGAAGTGGGACAAAGTGTTTACTTCATAGGACTTACACTAAAACAGATGCAGGCCAGATAGTCCACTTGACAATATATACGTATACAGTACACTGTAAAAGTATTCACACCCCACAAGCTTTTCCTAATGTTGCGCAACCCTTGAAAGTTTGTAAAGGATAAGCCAACCAAGTCATATATGGTTGAGAAGTGAAAGGAAAAGGACGCGTATAAATCTAAAAAATGTGGCTTATATTTGTATTCAATCTGCTCCAGAATAACTCGTTACTGCAAGTCCTTTGGGCAACATTTACCAACTTTGCAGGTATAGAGAGTGACACTTCTTGGTTCTGCAATTTTGATCAGCTCTGGACTTTGGCAGGGTCAATCCCAGGTCTTCAATGTCCACGTGATATTTCTGCAACAATATTCATTATTCTGATAATAAGTGAATTACTTCTTCAAGATAGAAGTTATTGTTGGCATTATTCTTTATACAATTACTACAGTAAGGCTGGTAAGTGGTGGACCTGTCCATCCTCTTGTTTTGATGCATCCTGACCTGTCAGAGGACCATCTGTGGAGCAGCCCCGTCCGTAAGACACCTGCTCAAAAGAGTTGGTACTATGTTTCAGTTTTCTCAGGAGGATGTCATCTGATAGGCCACTGAGTTTTGAGCCCATGTGAGAAACAATGAAGGTTTGTGGGGGGGTTTCCATTAAAAGATCCAAGCCCTGCAACACTTCCACAGTCAAACTAGGGCATTTTCCAGTTAGAGACCTTCTAAATAAGGATAGCTCTGTGGAAATGTGCTGTGCTGAAGGTATATTTTTAATCCAGTCCTGGATCACTTGGATCACCCTGCAGGTAACATTATTTGTTTTCACCAGATATTTTCATGTGCAATTAATTACTAAAAATAATTTATTTTAAGATAACTTTTGCTGTTTTGACAGGGGCAGTTTATTTTGACCTTTTGCTGTGTTTTGTAGCAAATCATTTTTTTTTTCTTTTACTCCTTGTATTTATGTTTCAAATAAATACATCTGAATAGTTATCTTTTAATCTCTTAAGCCTAATTGTAGCTAATAAGGATTCAGCTGTTTTGATTATGTTTGTTATTATATAATGGTAATGAACTGTGCTTACAGCCTAAGAGTCTCCTGGGAAATAACACCACACCAGTTCTGCTGAAACAAGTCAATCAGAAGCTATTTTAGTGCTGATGTCCCAGAGAATCGCCAGCAGGGCAGGATCAACATGGCGCCCCCTGCTGAAGACTATTACTGCCGCCAATTTCTGCCCAACACCTTTGACCCCTCCCGCTGCAGGTCCTGCCTGCGGCCCAATCACATGCACCTCAGTAACTTGACTGCAGAATACACAGATGCTGCAGCTTTGGACAATCCACATGAGCAGGTAAGTGCATTACAGTTGCGAAATCAGCCTAGTTTGCATTTTAGCAAACCAGGGTAATGCATAAAAACTAAGAAATCTCTTGAGGAAAAGTAAGAAATGATGACCATTTATTTAACAAACCTAATTACTGCACAGTGTAAATTTTGGGGGCAATTCTAAAGGTGTGAGAGAATTTACCGAGTCCTTCCCTGCTGCATCACTATTGATGTTTTCTTCTCATTTAATGAAAGTATTCACACCCCTTCCATAGCTTATTTTTCTACTACAAATGTTTTATGCATTTTAATATGATTTTATTTGATAGACAACACAATTTTGTGGAAGGAAAACAGTACATGGGCTCTCAATTTTTGTTTTATGAATAAAATTTGAGGGCTGCACAGTGGCGCAGTTGGTAGCACTGTTGCCTTGCAGCAAGAAGGTTCTGGGTTCGATTCCCGGCCCAGGGTCTTTCTGCA
>CAEFZY010039874.1:0-16953 GCA_903066815.1 Brachyrhaphis roseni
GCGCCACTGTCTCATTCAGTTCAAAATAGTACATAGAGCCCATCTTTCCAAAAGCAAACTATCTCGTTTCTATCCAGAACCTCTTACTGCGACAAATGCAAAACTGCCGTAGCCACATTGGTTCACATGTACTGGTCCTGCCCGGCTCTTGGTCGGTTCTGGACAGATGTTTTCTGTACGATGTCCGGTTTGGCCGGCAGTAACACCTGGTCCTCTCTTGGCTCTTTTTGGTTTCAGTGGTGAGGAGTTGCCTTTACCAGCCTCTAAACGACAGGCCTTGGCATTTTGCTCACTGTTAGCGAGGCGCACGGTTCTGACCAGGTGGAAGGTTCTGCTCCTCCAACTCAAGCAGTGGTTATGTGACCTTATGTCATGTTTGAAACTGGAAAGAATTAGATGCTCTCTTCAACACTCAACTGGTAAATTTGAAGAAACATGGGGGCCCTTTCTTGACTCATTTCAAAACATGCAATGATGTTCCAGATTACTTAATTAATTTTATTAAAATGTGTTCCATTTCTGTCAGGGATGGGAATGCAGTGTGTGGACCTACTGGGTGGGCTAATGGGATTACTTTGTAGGGATTAATTTTCTGTATATTATTTTATGTCTGTGTCGGATAAACACTTCTTTGTATTTACAAACTGTATGTATGAAAAGAAAAACCTCAATAAAAAGACAGTGATTAAAAAAAAAAGGGAATTAAATCATGAATTTGCATTTTTACGCAATTCTAAAATTGAAAAATCTGCAGAATGTACCTTCTATCTTATCTGATTAATCGTCAAAATCATTGATTACTAAAGTAATTGTTAGTTGGAATCCTAATAGTCAAAGAAAGTTGAGTGGAAGGAAAAAGTGTTAGGAAAATCTTCAGCAGTTTAGTTAGGTTAGTTGTGGCTGCATGTTCTGAACCATAAATGTTCAGAACAAACACTCCAACCCATCGTACCATAAACACATTTCCTCTCCATCTTCCTCACTCAAAGCAACAGCAGCAGCTCACCTGTGGAACAGCGCCTCCAGGTGTTGCCTTCGGGCCCGCTCGGCCCTCTGAGCGTCCACCACAGCGGTCAGGAGCCGGGCGCCGCCGGAGGCCTCGGTGGGGGACGGAGAGCAGTCCGCCGCCGCCCAAACGCAGCCGGCAGCGAAGCAGAGCGTCGCAGCCAAGATGGCTGCAGCCATCTGGTCAGTCAGCATCTCTGCTGGGACAAAACGTCACGTCTGGATCACCAGAGAACAGAAACACTGGAAAATTCAGTGATTCTGTTCGACACCATGCTGAGCAGAATGAGCTTCAGATAGCAAATAAACAGATCAGTCTGAGTGAAAAAGCTGCTGAAGTGGAAGAAATAAAGGACGACTCAAAAGAGTTTCACAAAAAATGCATCATTTTAAATCAGTCAGACATTTACTGAGTGATGCTGTTCAGTTTCAAACATTTCCTAAATGTCACCAGATGAATCAGCATCTGGAAGATGTTTGTTTTCACACTTTAAACATTAAATCATCTTCTAATCTTTAAAAATAGCTTCAGAAGAAGGAAGTGAAACAGGCTGACTGAGGCCAAACAGCAACTCTGCCTTTCTTAGTTTACACATTTTTAACATTTAATCAGCCTAAATATTTACCAAGGTCCAACAAAAGGTTCAGCTAATGGATTTTATTTTTAAAATTATTATTTTTCTAACATGGATCTATTTGTGTCTTTAATAAAGTTGATGGTAGTTATAATGAGCTCCGACAGCCTGTTGAAAACTGAAGGAGTTTTCAGTGTTACACAATAGGAGCCAAATGTCTTAAGGACTTAAGGATCAGATTAGTCTAAAACATTTATTCTAGAATCCTGTTAAGCTCACTGGAGTTTATAAATAGATAAAAGGAAAAGATGAGGATCAGTAAAAAAATTAGGTTCAGGGTTTGCTAGAAGATGAGCCGAATTAAAAAGGAGCTTTTAATAAATACTGTGGCAGAAAATGACATCCCTCATCATCTGTATGGCAAAGAAATATTAAAATGTTTGTTTTTCTGAACGGAGTTTGGCGAAGAATAAAAGGAAAAACCGACTCACACCGGATTATTACTGTAGAACTGAATTAGTGTTACTATAGCTAGTTATTGGAGGTAATTAGAGTTAAATAAGGCGGTGACTTGTTGAAATAAACCGTGTTTTGACCGGGTTGTCCCCAGGCTGTCAGCCGGGGCCCGACTCCCCGCTCCGGATGCTGACAGACGGGATGTTCCAGGCGGCTGCGGCCCAGAATCAGGCCTCGTGCTGCCGCCCGGTCTGGACCGCAGCCCGCCGGTCAAATGTAACCATTAAACCGTATTAAACACCGTGTTCAGCGGCCACGCGTGTCGGTGTCCCACTCCGGACCCACTCACACAGCGGAGGTAAACAGAAACACGTTGGTTTTGTGCGCTCCGCACCAGTCCGGTGCCGTGTGCACAAAGGCGGTAAAACCCGGAAACTGCGCCGCTGAACCGCCCGCGCCGCGCGGAGAGGACCGCAGCGGGGCAGCAGCGGCTCCAGGCGGCTCAAAAACAACCGAACCAACATCTACACGACTCGGACCGACTCACAGTGGGGAAACTGGGTCCTTTTAGCAGCTCCTCGGTGCGGTTCGGCGTCTCCGGTCCGTCCGCTTCGTCCAACAATGAATGAGGTTGGTGGCGCCTTCGCGGACTGTAGGAAATCTGAGCTCAACCCTCTTCAGGGCGGAAGGATGAGTCTTAGGAAGCTGCAGCTCGTTATCTCCATCACAAACACGAAGGTCGTTTGTTCAGGACTCTGCAGCTGTAAAGTAAACCAACAAGACAAAAACTAGTTTTTTTAAATTAATCAGCTGTAAAATGTGGAATAATAATTTAATAGTTTTAAATGTTGCTCAGCTTTTATCAAACTTTTTAGTTTCTATTATTATTCTTATTTTTATTTCTTTGGCCAATTTTAAGTGTTTTCTAAATAAAGAGGAAAGAAACCAAATCATCATCTGAGAAGTTTCTCTATGTCTTCTGACTTTAACTAGGACCCTTTTAAGGTTTTCTTTCAGCAAAGGTTAAAATCTCAGCAAAGGCATTAAAGTTTGTGTTTGTATAGTGAAAAAATGCTAAACAAAAATGTATAAATACTTTTATTTTTTACTGTGCTTATTGTGTCATTCAGCTGATATTCTGTCTGTCTTTAATTGACTATTCTTCTTCTGCTTCACATTTTAATTTCTACTTTTTCATTTTCTAGTCTTCATGATTCTGTGCCGCCATTTTGAACCATTTCTTATTATTGATGTGTTTTATTATCTTCTCTGCTGTTTAATGAAACAAACCATGTTTCTTTTCTCTCCTGATCCTGAACAGAAGCTTTTCTTGCCACATGATCAAACATTTTTCTGGAAAACTATCAGAACAGACATATTTTCCTGCATATTTTGTTATGTAAACATGAGCCTGTGAAGCTGCAGCTCTCTGGTTTCAGTGGAAAATCTCCCTGTTTTCCTCAGAGGTAACATGGATCAGATGGTGAGAGTCTCACACACAGTTGAGATAACAGCGTTCTGGGCTGATCCCAGATGGATCCCAGCACCCAGAACCGTAAACAAACCCACCCAGAAGAAAAACACAGCAGACGGCTCTCTGCCTCCGTCTCACTGCTCCGGTTTCACAGCCGCAAACTAAAACTCTCAACCTCCACTCATGTGGAAGGAGACGACCTGAGGCGAACTCTTCACTATCACATCCAAGCTGCAGCTTTAATACTTCTAGTTCACAATCTGAATGTGCAACAATCAAAAGTCCAGCTGGGATATTTAGCATCCATTCATCCATCAGTGTTTTGTTTTCTACATTTCTTCCCAGTTGGGTGAAAATCCAAACAGACCTGAATGCGTCCAGATCAGAGGAACCAGCAGATGTTTGGTTCTGAGTCTCCATCCGTCTCTCCTTCTCTTCCATCAACAGGAAACAAAGAAGCTTCAAATCTTCCACTTGAGCCAAAACCAGAACCTGACTGGAGCAGTTTTTCCTTTTATTCAGCTGAAAACCAAAACCTTTAATAGAAATGAGTTGTTTCTATTAAACCTCTGATGTCTCTGAAGCTCATGGACTGAAGATGCAATCAGAGGAGACATTTCTTCATGCTTAAAGTCTGCAGCCTCCACTCTTACAGACCAAAAAGAAAATGGTTTTGGTCATGAATGCAATAAGAAATGGAGATTTTAGGAGATTTTCCTTAAGTTCTTATGCAAAATATGCTCATAATATCTACAACAAGCTTCAAACTAAGCTACCTACCTTTCTAGTACTGCATAAAATGGATTAAATGCCAATTTTTATACAATTTATAAAATTGGGACGTTTTTCTGTCCAAACGTCAATGGCCTGATCGATGGCCTGATCGATGGCCTGGTCGATGGCCTGATCGATTGCCTGATCGATGGCCTGGTCGATGGCCTGGTCGATGGCCTGGTCGATGGCCTGATCGATGGCCTGATCGATGGCCTGGTCGATGGCCCGGTCGATGGCCCGGTCGATGGCCCGGTCGATGGCCCGGTCGATGGCCCGGTCGATGGCCCGGTCGATGGCCTGTGCTGCTCGACTCCAGTAGCTTCATCCTAACTGTTCCTTTTACATCGGAAAAGAAAACACCCAGTGGAAACCAGGCATACATTTCAAATGTCATGTTGGAAATAAAACTTCTTGATCACAAACATTTTCTGTTTTAATCTGATGGGTTTTATTCTCATATAAACAGCTGAGGTTGATTCTAGATGGACCTTAAATCATCAAACAGTCCAGAGAAACTTCAGGATCTGACTGTGGAGGCAGCAGATGAAGGAGAAACAGAAAAAGTTTTAATGATTGTTTTCTGAGCTCAACAGTTTCTTTAATTTCAAACTAAAAACTTCAGAAACCATTTCTGCTGTACAGAAACCAAGTTAAACCAAACTGGCTGTTAGCCGCCGTGTGGAGAAACAGTAAAGCTCCTGATCTCCTCACCCTGCCCACAACATCAATATTGGCCTGAGCTCCAGCTGCTGTGCCGGGTCGGTCCGGTGTGGTCAGAACCGGCTCACATGAAGACTCGACATTAAACTGATCCAACGTCTCCTGGTCTGATGAGGCGCCGCCTGCAGGGATCAAACCTGGACCATGTTCTCAGGTAAACTGAGTCAGAGACGCAGCAGGAAGGTTACGCCGCCTCCAGACCTCCATCAGGGTTTCATCACTTCCTGTTTGTCAGAAATAGACTGCAGGGCGTTGGATCCCAGACTGAGAAACAGTCATTCTATCTGCTCACAGAGAAACACATTAAGATTATTTCAGATTCTTGGTCTTTTAGTTATGATTGACTGTTAGAATAAAATCAATCAGTAAATCCAAGAAACTCCTGTTTGTTGTGAAATTGCTTTGTGAGTTTTGGTCCTGAAATGACCTGAGTGATTTTCCAAACGTCCACAAGGTGGCGCCACCTAACAGCAAATCCAGCTAAAATGAAACTTCTGTTTCCTTCCTAGTAAAGACATCTGAGACCAGACAACATATTCTAGCTTCAGATCAGGCTGGAGTCCAGTTATTGATCCAGTTATTTATTCATATTAATAGATTTAATAATCTGATTTTGCTTTTGCCACTGCTGTGGCAAAAACAAAAAAAGCCTTTTGGTGTTTTTTTGACAGAAATATGAACTGATTAACATCCTGAGTGAAAAATAGTTTTTACTGAGATGCAGCTAAAAACAGATGTAAAGTCATCTTATATTCCCTAATCTGATTTCTGATAGTTCTGTCAGATGTTTCCTTTGGTTTCCAGACGTGTTGATGTTCTGAAAGGTCGGCTCGGTTCGGCCCGCTGAGGGAAACCCAACATGTAAACCAGTCTGATCTGCTCAAACCGTTCAAACGATTCACTGATCTGAGGAAACAGCCTTTAAACCAACCTGGAGTCGACTTATTTCAATAACTGAGAGGAAAACAGAGAATAATTAGAGAACCAGATGACGGTTCAGTATGACCCAGTTCACCACAGCCAGAACTTTTCCTTTCTGCTTCATCAACTTTCTCCTCTTTAATTCCATGAATGTGATGAAATCTCCATGACAGGAAGTGATGAAGCCTCTTCCTGTTTGAGCGTCCTCCATGTTTGCTGCTGAACATGACGGCCATCTTGCTGCTGTTCCTCCGATCAGAAGAACCAGAGATTTTCAGCAGAATCCAGAAGAATAAGATATTAATGAACAACTAGAAAGATTCAATCAATACGTGAGGATTCTGGTCTGTTTCACCTCAAACTGCAGAAAAATACTGACTATTATGAAAAATCATTAAAACAAATTATGAACCAGCTTCAAATTACTGTAAAAGTACAGAATTAAACACAATGTGTGTTTAAATGAAGGCTGACCTGCTTTATGTCTTCAACCTTGAGTTATGTTTAAATTAACTGTACAGTTTTTATCTTTAGGTCTCAAACTGCACATCTTAAAAAACTGTAATAAAAATTCAATATTTAAGTTTTTTATTTCTTATTTTCACAGCATTAAATCTGTTCAACTAAATATCCAGAAATGTAAAGTTTTTGTTATAAAACTCTCAGTTAGAGCAGAGAGGAGATGAATCAGGTGCAAAGCTGAGAACATCGAACTCTTTTCTTTGTAACCAATAGGAAAAGTCAGCAGCTCTGGCAGAATTAAACAAATTTACTTAAACATTTTCTAAATGCAGGTTATTTAACATTTCTCTACAGTGGCAGAGTTTTTCCTTTTGGCTGATTTTCTCCCTTTCAGTTCATTCTGAGAAGCTGAACTTTGACCTGTGAATCAAAAGGCTTCAGCACCAACTTCCTGTCAGTTGTCTGACTGTTTGCTTCGCTTCCAGCTCTCATTTCAGATATTCAGTTCATGTGGCTGCAGTCTTGAATATCTGCTGCAAGCTGGATGTGTGATGAAGATGTTTCTGTGAACCAGCAGGTCCAGATTTATTTTGACGCTCAGCCCTGTCAGAAAGCTTCAGCTGATTTTCCAAAGTTCTGCAGGAATCCCAACCCGCCGCTGGATTCTCCATCTGAACATGGATGAAGTAACTTCAGACTAACTGCTGCAATCCCTGCTCAGCTTCCAGGGCTTCTGGCTGATTTGATGGACTTTTGACTCTTTAATTAGCGGTTGAACCCATTTTAAAGGAGGGATCAAACCAGTAAACCCCGGCACGACGCACGTTTCAGCTCACTGAAACACAAAGAAACTTAAAGCAGATTTTACTGAGCTGATTCAGAATAAATCCACCTTCTGCTGTTTGTTTGCTGCAGTTAAGCTCCACATCTCATGTCACCTTCCCTCCTCCAGCTTCTTGTTCTGTGAATGTTTTTGGATTTATGCTCAGCTTCCTGCAGCTCTCAGGAACTCCTGACTTAGAGAAAAGAAAAGACGTGAGTGGGTTGAAAATGTCTTTCACCTCCTGCAGCTCTGTGTGAATTAATGGACGAAAAGCTCCAATATTCTGACAGCTGTAAAAAGAGCAACCTGACAGCAGAACAAAGGTAAAATATACATGATAATGTGTAATAATTCCTCTGTAATGAATCATAACTCTTTGTAGTTTTTGATTCTTTGGTCTCTAAACTTCATCACTAACAGCTTCTTCTCTAAGCTGCTTCAGAAACTCTGAAAATGGCTTCCTGGTCAAAGAGCAAACCAACAGCGCCTCCTGCTGGTTAACTGGGAGAACTTCACCTGAATCATAGATCGATAGATAGATAGATAGATAGATAGATAGATAGATAGATAGATAGATAGATAGATAGATAGATAGATAGATAGATAGAGTATAAAAATAGGCAACTCAACATTATTTTTCTTTTTATACCCTTCTTTTGTCATTTTAAAAAGTTTTTCACTGTTATTTCAGTTATTCGGTGCGATTCCACATATAACCGCCAGGGGGCGCCTGTCGCATTGAGAAAGTTGGACAAAGAAGAAGAAGAATAAACCTTCCTGTTGGATGCTAATGAAAGTTAAATGCGTGTCTCGTCTTTTCAGTATCACAGGTCAGTAAAAATGTATTTTGATGCATAAATATTATTTACCTTTAAGAGTTGAAGATGTTATTGAATGGAGAATCAACCAGTGAGTCACGTGATGCTGGTTTCTGATTAGGGACATTTTTCTGAAGGCTAATTAATGCTAATGCTAGCTGACTTTGTGGATGTGTGTGAAGGTAGCTGAGAAACAGAAGAACTGTTTTACTTTGAACTTTTTGTATTTTGCACATTTCAAAACGTTTCTCACACAAAGCTCTTTGTTTTGGTCTCTTTGTTTGTAAAATGGACATCGCTATGGATTATCGCTAAAACCAGAGAAACCATATTGTTATGATCTTCTGTGAGTAATGGCTGCCTGTGTCTGAAGTTAGTAAAGAGACGCAACAATAAGGAACATTTTACTTCTTTAATTTTGTGGAGATAAAACATTTAGTCTGTTAAAAGAACTGATACAGTTAAAAGTTAAGATGCTTAAATATTAAAGCCTATTTTATTTGTGCAGAATATAAATTTGCACAACTATTAAAAATAGAGACTATGTCTCTGCTCTGGGATCTCAGTGGCTAAAATGTGAATAAAACCAAATGAGTTAAAGTCTGGACTCAACAGAAACAATCGTTCTGCAGATCAACTGCATCCTCCCTCAGATGAACATGAATAAATCATTTAGTTCAGACGGTGGATGGGTCTGAAGCGTTCCTGTGCGACTCCACCAGAGAAACCAACATTTACTGGAGACGCTCGGCTGCCTTTGGAGCAGGAATCAGACGTTAGGAGGTTTTGTTGTTCCTGTCTGGTGCTTTGTGGATCCGGTGTCTGTCTGCCTCCTGTTGGATGAACATGAAGCTCTGAGCTCAGGATGCAGGATGTTCTCTGACAGGAAGCTCATCATCATTCAGACGTTGCTCTGCATGATCTCCCAGTTTGTTCAGACTTTAAAAGCAGCTGCTCTCATTATGCTTCAGAGCAATGGCTCCGGCTGGAACTGTCCTCCCACGCCTGACGTTTCTCCCAGGTTTTCCTCTGCGCCACTCGGCATGTAAGCCGCTCTGACAGTCAAACAGTTACTGGAACGAGGGATTCAGATGTTAGCGGTGAAATGTCACATTCAGGTTTATTCAAATGCTTCTGCAGCGAAGGGAGCAGCTTCATTAGCCGAGCATTAAACTTCACTTCTGTCTTTATTTGTGTGTGAAAAGAAGCAGTTTAAGATGCGTTCTCCATGTTTCTCTGTATCGGTTATATTTCTGATCCTCTGCAGACAGAAACATCGTTTCCTCTCAGCGTCGCCTTCGTTCCTCCTCTGTCGGCCTCTCAGGCGGCTCAACCAGCTCGTCTTCACTGGTTTGGGGTAAACTCTCTTATTGGCTGTATTGATCGGTGATCGATGTCTCTGACAGTTCTGTGGCTCATTCATCTTCATCATCTTCATCATTAACAGAAACTCTGAGCTTCATCTCTGGAGCTCCTGGTTTACTAAACCTGAGATTAAATCACATGTTTCATCTTAATTCAGCTGCTCAACAACATGTATAATATCATTTCAAGTTATGAGCTGAACATCAAAAGTTCAGGTGTGAAATTTTTTTGTTTGGTTTAATTTTCTTCCTGTCAAACTGAGAAACGAGACGTCACTGTTATTTTAAATCACTGAATCAACTTCAGCTGCAGAGCCTCACAGTTCTGATGTGATTCAACAGTTTCTCCTCCTCCGTTCGGTTCTGGTATCCAGACAGACAGACAGACAGTGGTCACACCGCCGCGTCCTTGGGCAGCTGATGAGCGGCGGCGATGCTGCTGCAGCGTCGGCGATGCTGCAGCTGTCAGCATCACTTACTGCCAGGCGGCTCCAAGCGAACAGATTCTCATCAGATGTTTAGAAAGCTTTTAAGCAGACGTTCATTTAATCAGGGTCAAACTCAGCCGTAATGAGACACTTCTGATCCTCAGCACTTTGAAATGGGATTGAATGTAAAGTGACATGAATTCATTGGCTCAGTTTATGCTGCTTCCTGCCCTGGTTTTGGGTCGGATCTACCTGGTTCTGTTAAAGACCAGATTCAGTTCACATTAAATAAAAATGGAGAATAAATAAAACCTGGATTTATTTCCAAATATTCAAGACATTCTGGTGCATCTTCCACATAAACGTTTACCTGTAGAAATAAACTGGTCTGACTGGTTTTAGTGAAACTCCAACCTGAAAACCGAAACAACCAACATCAAGATTATTTAATAACTTAAAGAAAATGTTATTTTTAGACTTAAAATGGATAATTTTGAAAGTCAAGTTTCAAGGATCAGAAATTCCTGAAAGAACATGAAAGTTGATTCATTTTTCCATAAATATTTCTCAAATCATGTTTACTACACTGCTGTGAAAAGGATGAAGGGGATGGATCAGTAAATACCAAAGTTTTTGATTTCATTTTCCTGATGTGGAGGCAGATTTGAAGTCCAGTCAGTTGGACGTTTTATTACAGGTTGCAGCTGCATCAGAGCTTCAGCCTCTGAAACAACCTGGAGCTTTTATTGGGACATTTCCAGTGCAGGACGATCTGCCTGTTCATGCCATCATATTCAGCCAATCACAAGATGGCCGACAAAAGGAGAAAAACTGACACCAGAGTCATGAAAGGTCACATAATGTCAGCAGACTGAGGCAGTTTCCATCTGTCCAAATCTAAATTTATGTCCATATTTGACTTTATGATGTCATCATAACAACAACAAAACAGTGAAACTGCATTTTTGTTACCTGTATAAACTGTTTAAAATGTCCTGCAGTTTATGGCGTTTAACCGTGTTTCTGTTGGGATTCCCTGAGGAATCGTTGATAGATAAAGTATGTGAACAGGCCCGTTTCATCCAAATGGACCAGGTTCAGATGGTCAACATCCTGGCCGTAAATAAAACCGTCTGGTTGTTTCCAGTTATCACCGAGCTGCAGCCTCTCTGCTCTCCAGCCGTGTTATTACCTTCCTTTATCTGCGTCTGTCCTGCCTGATCGCCGCCTGGCCGACGGCGGCTCCTACCGGTCAGCACTGAGTGGACTCCATAACGGGTCGGATCAATACCGGCTGCTCTGCTAAACTGGCTCTGTGATCCGCGGCTCAATCGATCACAGAGCCACTGGTTCTGGAGGAGGAACTGGAGCGAGACGCTGGGTGGGGTGACCTTTGACCTGTAACCCACGCCGCCTTCAGGACTGTACAGCAAATACAGGATTCTGCTGCTGATGATTAATCCAATAACACCGATCAGTATTGATTCCCATCATGGCTTTAAAAGGAGCAACAATTAGTTGAAACAAAAGGTTTTATTTGAGAGACACTGCAAAAAATACTCAGTCGAATAATTTTTATCCTATTAAATAAAATTTAGTCACACTGACTCCGCCATGTTGTTTACGCTGCAATGCTTCCTTGGTAGGTGACGTATGCTAGGTGCTAAAGCGCTAGGTGCTAAAGCGCTAGGTGCTAAAGCGCTAGGTGCTAAGGCGCTAGGTGCTAAAGCGCTAACTCCGTCTGCAGCCAGAACAGAAAAACAGCAACAACAACATGAAGAGTAAAGGTCAGGTTAGTTTCCTCCTCCAGTTCATGTCTCCTCACAGACACTGAAGGTCCAAAAGCTCCAGTTTCTAACTGAAGCTGTTAGCATCAGTTAGCATCGGTTAGCATTCAAATCAAAATATTTTCTCAGACAGAATGATGTGTTACAAAGAAATATTAGATTTCACGTTAGCTTCTGCTAATGGAGTTAGCTCATGCTAATGGAGTTAGCTTCTGCTAATGGAGTTAGCTCATGCTAATGGAGTTAGCTCATGCTAATGGAGCTAGCTCATGCTAATGGAGCTAGCTCACGCTAATGGAGCTAGCTCATGCTAATGGAGTTAGCTCATGCTAATGGTTCCAGATCCTATAAATGAAGCCTCAGATCAGGTGCACTACAACCGATCCTGTAGTTATAACATTCTGCAGCTGAAAAGTACAATAAAGATATACAATTTATGACGTAATTATGATTTTTTATCACAAACACCAACTTTTAGGCTAATATGTTTGCTTTAAAATAATGTCAACAGTTGATTAAATTGGTGTTTTTGTCTCCGCCATGGCCAGACCTCCAGACAGAAGTGGAAAAACATGTTGGTGATGAAAACACAAAGTTCTGCCTCCTTCAGGTCTCAGAACCCTGGAGGTCTGACAGTTTCTCTGAAAAGACTTTTTCATTCAGCGCAGAGCAAAACGATGAGAGTGATTATGTTGTACTTTCAGAAAGGCTGGAGAAAAATTCACCCTTAGCTTAGCTATCCACTCCACAGTGGAGCCTCAGTGATGTTCAACATTCATCAGCAAGAGATGCACTTTTTGTAACCTTTAATAACTTTCTGGCTTCGTTCATTTAAATTCGAGGCGTTCCTGACATGGACCTGGTGTTCAGGCGTCACCGTCGGTTCCATCATTTATTCCTGCTTCATCTGGCAGAACCCAGGAGCTTTTAACTGCAAAGCATCACTTCTGCCTTTAGAATAAACCAAACTAAGGTGGTTTAGACTTTTCAAAATAAAACACTTCTTCTGTGACATTCAGAAGCAACTGGGGAATCTTAAGGAGAGCGCTGGGACTCCTGGGTCCAGTCTGCAGTGAAACCTGATGTCAGCAGCATAGCTGGAAATTCATTTAGATTTTTAAACCCGTAAAGAACAATTGTAGTTTAGTTTTCAGGTTTGATGCATTTTCTTCAATTAAATATTCAAAGTTAATAGAAAACAACATCAACATAGCATGTAGCTTCATAAAAATGATTCCTATTAGTGTAAATGTTATTGCATAAGGATTAAAGTTAGCATTCTGAACTTTCTTTATAAATTAAAGTTATTGAAAGTGGAGGCTCTGAGGAGCCATCGTGTGTTTTCCTCTGGTCAGAACCAGAACCAGAACCATCAACATGGATGTTAAACTACAGCAAGAGAAACTGAAGTTTGAAAAGTGCAAAAGTGATTGAAACAAAAAACCTCAGAGTCATTATCTAGAAAAATCTTCAGTTTTTTCTACAAAAAACTGAAGATTTTTGTAGAAAATCTTCAGTTTCTACAATCCATCATCATCATCATCATCATGAGGCTGATTGTCGCAGGAAGCTTCATGTGTTCATCATCTCAGCCGTTCATCGCCAGCAGCAGGACGAGTTCAGGATGAAACTCTTGAGTTTTTCAGCTTTTTGTGATCAGACAGGTTTCATGGAGATGAAAATGTTTTTAGCAGGATTAATGCTTTCAGTTTTCAATTAGCCAGGCGTCTCAGTAACAGATGGAGGGAGAATGATTTCCTCCTCAGGCTGCAGGCGAATGAATCCAGGCAGGAAATGGATTATCTGTGCTCAGTTTCTCTAATGGAAGCAGTGAAGGAGCTCAGGTTGTTCCACAAATACTCACGTTTTCATATCTTCTGTGTTTTATAACCATGTTTCAAAACATAATCAGCTAATAATCTGAGTCTGCAGTCAGTTCCACATGATTTACTAAAAATACATACATTTAAAACTAAAAACATTTCTGTGTAAAAAGATGCACAAGCATTCTGTTTGCTGGTTAAATCAGAAAACATTAATCCTGTTTTAGGTCTGTTGGGATTGCAAAATTAAAATGAAAGCCTCTTACATGACCTCCCTGAAACTGTCTGCTTCCTCCTGGTTTGTAGAACTGAGATCAGGACTTTATGATGAGCTGCAGGTTCTGGTTTCATGCTGACGGTCATGGAAGACTTTCTGTCCCCAAACGTCAACATCCTGGCTGACGTGTTGAGGTGAAGCGCACCAGTCCCTCCTGCAGCAAGTTGCTGTTTTCAGGCTCGCAAACTTCTCACATATTTCTCCTACAGATCTCTCTTCCTGTAATTAAAATGCTGCTAAAACTACAATCAACAAAACAAATGCAAAACAAAAATCCTGTAATCACAGGAAATAAAAATAAAAGTTAAATCACCACAAAAACCAAAACAACTTCAAACATGAAGCTAACTCCACAAAATGGAAATCCTCCAGACCACCAGGGGGAGTCGACCAACAAATCAGACCCTCAGTAAAGACAGGATGTCATGATTTAATGGGACGTCCAGAAGAAAGAAACGGTTTGCTACACCTCATATCTTTCACCACATTATAAAACAGCAGCATAATAATATAGTTAAATACTCCAGCAGAGAAACTTTTTAACACTTTATATTTGCTGTTTTGATATTTAAGTTACAGTGATCCCTCGCTACATCGCGGTTCATATTTCGCGGTCTCGCTGCTTCGCGGATTTTTAGTGTTTTTTTTTTGTTGTTTTTTTTTCCACAGTGCATTGTATTCTGCGTCCTGATTGGCTAAACAGTCTCTGCGCTTCTTCTTTACCTGTGCGCCAATAACGTTACGGTATTTAAATACAGTGATTCCTCGCTATATCGCGGTTCACCTTTCACGTCTCGCTGCTTCATTGATTTGCATGGTGCATCGTGTTCTGCATTCTGATTGGCTAAACAGTCTCTCCTTCTCTACCTGTGTGTCAATAACGTTACGGTTTAATATGTACACGTACGTAAAACAGCTTCCCAAATTTAAGTTTGCAAACATAATCGATGGTGGAATGTCGGTTTATAAGAATCTTCTCTCTAAAACTCACCTGCACTAGAAGAACAAACCGCTACAGAGTCAGGAAGCAGCGGCTCAGTCAGAACAGCAGTGAAATAACCTCAGTCACTATTTGTCCTGCTGTACTTTGGATTTTTATCATAATCATTTGTCATTTTCTCCCGTTCTAATCCAATGATTCGGGTCGCGGTGCTGATCTCTGCAATATGAAGATTCAGTTCGTAAAAAAAACGTTTATATGGTACTTTTATATGTTAAACAAATGCTTTGGCCTGTAAAAAGGTTTTGTTCTTTGATTTACATGTATTATGGAGTATTTCATTGTATAATAATTGTAAAAATAAATAAATAAATAAAGGTTTCTACTTTGCGGATTTCACTCCGCGCGGGTTATTTTTGGAACGTAACACCCGCGATAAACGAGATCGCTGCATTTTCCCTGTAGCTTCTCCTTCCTGCGGATGCAGCGTTTTGTGGTTTTCATCATTTGTGTGTTTGAGGCGTTTTATGACATTAAAACTCCATTCAACTAAACCAACAAGTTAATCTGAAGCTTTAGAGACACGATGGTTTCCACTGATGTCTGAAGTCCAGCGTTTGGCCAGGCAGAGGTTAATGAAAGAACTATAGTGGTACCGGAATGGGTCACCAGCTGAGCCTTCAGGCCAGACATGAAATCTTTGTCCTATTAAATATTCTACGATTCACTATAGATGATATTATAACAGAGGAAACAACTGGAAACTCAGCAGCGTTAAGAGTTTCTACCAACAAACCCGCTCTGCTAACCCGACCGGAACCACCCGCTCTGCTGACCCGACCGGAACCTGACCCGACCGGAACCACCCGCTCTGCTGACCCGACCGGAACCTGACCCGACCGGAATCACCCGCTCTGCTGACCCGACCGGAACCTGACCCGACCGGAACCACCCGCTCTGCTGACCCGATCGGAACCATCAAAGTTTCCTGAAGCTCTGACTGCAGAGTCGGTTCTTATTTCATCTTTACAACCTTTATAAATCACGTTGATGTGAGACTGACAGACCCGACATAAAAACTGATTCTTTATGCACCGTTTATCTTTTTATGACAGATTTTATGAAGGGACTGCGTTTATGATCTTTTCACTGCGGATTGGTCGGCTTATTAAAACATTATGGCAATCTTTAATTATGCAAAACTAAACTACTGAGCTATTCTGAAGCTACCGGCCGACTCTACTGTTCAGTGGCTGGAGGAGAAATGAAAATCTGTTGTTATTCTTTATAACATCCCTTAATGAAGCAGGAGAAACGTGAAGCTGGTGGAGGACAGGAGAGACGGCAACAGGCCTGGACATCTGTCTGAACCTCGTCAGGAAAAACCCCAACGATCCAACGGCTAAGATCACATCACAGAAAATCCCCTAGAAGTGAAACCCGGATTCTGATCAGAACTGTTCGCTTTGGTGCAGAGGAGCTCCAAGCTCTCCTTTCTGCTCTGCCTGCTAGTGATGAGACCAGGTGGACTCAATCTCCTGGCCATCAGAGTGCAGGTACTTTTGGAGTGACTGACCTCTCACTCTTGTTTGAGAAAGTGGCACAGCATGTGTAGCAAACAGTGCTGATAGCATGCAAGGTGGGCTGGCAGGATAAATGTTTTAGATGAAGGATTTCCTCTCCTGGTTGAGCTACAACCTGGGGAAAAATGAGGAATTACAAGCAGGACAAGGAGTACAACTAGCGTGCGCTGCCATGGCAAACAGCAATATAACATGGTGTCAGGAGTAAACTGAAGGACTGAACTGAAAAGCCGACCATGGAGCTGAAACCACCAGAGAGCTTGAAACTGACGGGAAACGTGGATGTCGGACTACGGACCCAGTGCAGATCACCAACAAGCTGATCATAGGGATGATTGTTGTTGTTCTAATCTTCAGATTTGTGTGGATTTTGCACCCAACTACTTTTCTTTGTGATATCCAGTTCTGTCATCCTTGCTCTGCTGCCTTCTTTCTTTACATTTACTGTAATTTTGTATAGTATTGCAGTCAGCAGCTTCATAGCTTCATGTAAACAACCATCTCAAACTTTTAACTGGATTGTATTTTATTACCGTATTTTCCAGACTATAAGTCGCAGTTTTTTTCATAGTTTGGCCGGTGGTGCGACTTATACTCTGGAGCGACTTATGTGTGGAAATTTACACATCATTATATCACATGTTACTTTCACACTAAACCGCAAGAGGGCGCTCTAGGCCTGTGTTATTCTACCTTCAGAGAGGTAGAAGAAGTTAGCCGAGC